>JASDQU010754040.1:11238-27537 GCA_032191745.1 Picea mariana
ATTAAGCTATTTTTTCAAAAAAGTTCGTGCAACTTTAAGTTATCACATAACTTTATTGTAAAATGCATTTCACTTAAATTGTAAAAGTGAATATAACACCAAACGAAGTTCTCACTGCTCTTGTAAAATCGATTCTTGTTGAATCCCAATCATTTTACGGAGTTGGGCTAGGTTGGTCGATCCATCGCCTGATTATATTTGACTGTTGTTCGATTGTCTGAATGACAAAATTATCAACTACTTGACAAACTAATGTAGAGATTGAGTCAATCACTCGACTAACTACTTCTAGATGTCGGTTGACTGCTTGACTGACTGAATCAAGGAGAAGCATGATGAATCATCATGACTCGATGTTCCAATGCTCCCCCATATGCACATGTCTCTAGATATTCAAGAGGTGAAATTAAATCATCATGACACCCTCTCCCCCCTTCCCAATAATTTCATCTTCTTAAAGCCCAAACATTGTATGGAGCTTGATAAATTTGGCTTCAACTAAGGGTTTAGTGAAGATATCAACAACATAATCATTTGTTCTAAAATATTCAAGAGAAACAACATTCTCAAGAACTAACTATCTCAATAGTGATAATAGAGCCAAACATGCTTCATCTTACTATGGGAAATAGGGTTATCAACAAACTGTATGGAAATTTGATTATCACAGTAGATTATAGTCGAGGTATAAACAGGAAAACCAATTTCACCTAGAAGTTGGCAGATCTAGACTGCTTCAGTATCTCCTTGAACAATGCCACAATATTCTTCTTTTCTAGTCAACAAGGAGACTACCTTATGTTTCTTTCACGACCACACCAATGGTTCAATGATTAGAAAAAACATATAGCCAAAAGTGGACTTTTGATCATCATTCTCTCCAGCCCAGTTGGAGTCGATGAAGCCGACCAATGAATCTAAACTTCGACAATACTTGATACCAAAATTAGTGTACTCTTGAGATAGAGAACAATTGATTTGACTACTTTCCAGTGGTTTTCTTTGGGGTCTTGCATAAACTGGGAAACCACACTAACAACAAAGGAAATGTAAGGTCAACTATGAGTAAGATAAATAATATTGTCAATGAATTGTTGTTAAAGTGTAGCATCGATTATGGGAGTTTGACAAGTCTTAATGAGATTTACTCTAGATTGAAAAGGAGTGCACAAGGCTTACAATCATCCATCTTAAAATGTGTCAAAATATTCATTACATATTTATATTGAGAAATTAAAAAAACATCACATAGTGGTAATACTTGAAGACCCAAAAAATAATGTAGAGTACCAAGATATGTCATGTCAAAGGAATCAACAAGTTATTTCTTCAATATAAGAATGAGATCAATAATATTTCCAGTAATGAAAAGCTAATCAACATATACAATAACAATCAACGTGTCTCCATTAGTATGGATTACACACAAGATGTGATCATATTCACAATGTCTAAAACCAAGTCAAAGAAAGAAACTATGGATCTTAGCATACCAAGCTTGGGGAGCTTGATTCAAACCATAAGAAGACTTCTTGAATCAACAAACCAAGTTAGAATTTGTCAGAAAACTAGGTGGTTGTTCCGTGAAAATTTATTCAAATAGGTCTCCATGAAGAAAACCACTCTTCACATACATCTGATAGATTTTCCATCCAAAACAAGCATCAAGGGAAATAATCATTTGAATAGAGTTCATCTTTTCCACAGAGAAAAAGGTCTCAGTGTAGTCGATACCTTCTTGTTGAGAAAACCCCTTTGCAACTAGGCATGATTTATGTCACTCGACAATACCTTCAAAGGTATATTTTGTCTTATAGACCCATCGACACTTCACAAAATTATTCCCTTATAGTTGGGGAACCAACTCCCAAGTATGATTCTTCGACAAAGAATCAATTTATGTCTACATAGCTTGTTCCCATTTAGGTTGTCCTTGAGAATTCAAGTAGGAAACAAGATCATAATTTTCAAGTGAACGAGTCATCAAGGAAACGTTGATATGTTTATTTTGACTTCAAGTTTGTCTTCTAAAGAAAATATCACTGACATCAACTCCAATAGCCTCAATTGTCTTGGTAGCCCATCTCAGTTGACAAGAAATGGGTGAATGATTGTTCATTGTAGCAGGACGTTTAGAAGTTGTAACAATTTTAGTTGACAGAGATTGTGGACCAGAAAAAATAGATATCGATGGATTGATCGACTTGGAGGTCGATGGTCTAGTTAAAATAGGAACAAGGTTGAATGTCTAGTCAAAGGACTAAAAAATGGAATAGGGGAACCAGAGTTGGAAACAACATCAAATGGATCTTCATGTAGAAATCCAGAGAAGGCATGCAAAAACTTGATGCCAAAATATTTCTCATCAAACCATACATTTCATCTAATAATGATTTGTTGTTTGATAGGATAAAACAATTGATAGGCTTTCGACTCTTCAAAGTATCCCATCATGATGCAAGCATGACTCTTTGCATCCAACTTCCCTCTGCAATCATCGAAAATATGAGCCCCAGAAACACATCCAAACACACAGAGGTGGCCAACTAAAGTATTATTTCCACACCATCATTCGACTGGAGTCATGGAAGGAACAACTCAAGTCAAAGATGTGATTGAGTAAATAGTTTTCACAATATATCGCTTCTTCTCAGAAGTGAAGAGGCGTATCTTAATTATCCTACAAAATACATCTATCCATTTCGACTAACGTCCAATTCTTGTGTTCTACGACACTATTCTTCTAAGGTGTGTGAGGAACCAACCACTTCCAGTCAATACTATATTGAACTAAGTATTCTTCAAAAGGTCGATTTACATACTCACCACCATTGTCTGATCTTAGGCACTTGATGGGTTGGACACATTGCTTTTCAACAAAGGATCTGAATTCTTTGAGCTTTTCAAAGAAAATATTCTTATTCTNAAGATATACCTTGCACCTATGAGTGAGGGTATATTGATGCAGTATACATCATTTTGAACTAGCTCCAGGAGGTTCTATGCTCGCCACTCTTTTCCAAAGTCAAATGGTGTATGACAATGCTTTCCAAACACACAACCTTTACAGACTCATTCAAGGGGAGACACTTTAGGTAGACCAACAACCATGTTCTGAGTTTCCATCGCCTGTAGACTTTAGAAATTCAAGTGTTGGAGTCGTTCATGCCAAGTAATACTTCGCTCATTAGTGTGAACAACAAGAGAAGTTGATTTGTTGTGGGGTTGAATCACATCACAAAATTTATACAGATTGTCCTTCGGGTCGAGAAACCCTCTAGCAATAATCAAATCACCTTTCTTCAAATATTGAACAAAGAACTGATCTAGCCAAAATTCTACAATCTTACATGTCTATGTTAACCAAAAGAAAACATATCGACACTGAGGTTTGACACATGATAAACTTCAACAATTCTCCCATGTCAAAAAGAAACATCACCCTGACCATCAATATCAAGAAAAAAATCATCGGCAACATAAATCTTCCTCTCCTTGGATTCATTCAAGGACATGAATAAGGAAGAATCCTTAGCCATATGATGAGTGCACCCAAAGTCGAATACCTATTTGTTTTGCATGGAATGAGACAACAAGGCTTGAGGAGTTCCAACTTTATTGTAAAATGCATTTCACTTAAATGATAAAAGTGAATATAACACCAAAATAAGCATGGAATAAAATTAAGTGAGATGTAAGACACTTTCATGTGTTTGGTAATGAATCATGGGATCACATTCCTATGAGAAAAGGAAATCATTATAACCTAAAAGTGAGAAATACATTTTTGTTGGATATTCTGAAGATGTAAAAGGCTATAAAATTCTTCAACCTCATTTCAATGAATTTATTATTAGGAGAGATGTTAAGTTTGATGAAGGGCTCTTAGCCTGCGATCCTAATTCAACATTTGTGTCATCTTCAATGTTTGTTCCATCTTTGGCTTTTGAGCCTTCTTCATCATTTGTTTCATCTTTGGCTTACAATCCATCTTCAGTGTTTGTTCCATCTCCTATTCCCAATTTTTTTATTATTAATGATCCTATTCTAGTTTATTCTTTAGATGATGATAGTGAGGATGCAAATCCACCTTCGCCTGCTCACTTTCCTTAAGTTGGGTCCATTGAACATGAACTTTCACTAGCACCATCACTTCCTATATGGGTCTATACAACATGAGAAGCAACTGGTGGTCTCGTTGTTGATCCTCCAAATCAATGTTGCACATGTTCATAGTTCCAACGAACCTCCTATCTTTTAGCTCAAGTTTCAGAGGCTCATGATTCAAAAACATTTGTCGAATATTTTGGTCATCCAAATTAGGACACAACAATAAATGAAAAATATATTTCCTTAATGGTGAACAACACTTGGGATCTTGTACCTCTCCCAAAAGGGAAAAAACTTGTTAAATGTAAGTGGGTGTATTAAACTAAGTATGCATCAACCGGAAGTGTTGAAAGACATAAGGCCCGATTAGTTGCCAAAGGATTTGCTCAAGTTGAAGGGATTGAATATAATGAAACCTTCTCCCTCATAGCCAAAATGAATTCTCTCCACCTTATTCAATCCCTTGTCACTTCACATAAATGATAGGTCCATTAAATACATGTAAAATACACCTTCTTGCACGGGGATCTACAAGAAGAAATTTGCATGGAACGACCTCTAGTTATGTTTAGAATGATTCCAGATTTGTTTTCCACCTTAATGAATCTCCATATAATTTTAAAAAATCTCTTGGGTTTGGTATGCTAAAATAAATAACTTTCTTCTTGAAATTAACTTTTCTAAACATAATTGGCACATTGTGAAATGTTGAACTAGCATAGACAAAAACATTTCCTTACTACAAAAAGATTGACCCATTCAATTCACTTTAATTCAATGTAAATGCATTTTAAATAGTAATAATATAATGCGTTAACTAACCACCTTTTTTTTTCCATTCCCACAGCCAAATATGCGTTGTTAATTTTTAATTAAAAGTAATTGATATATATAAATCTAGGAACCATTTGTTTTCAAATTTCCATGATTTTTCTTCAATTTAAACTACCATTATTTTTGTCTACCCAAAAAATCCTTCTTGTTTTAATGATTTAAGCTGCCATTATTTTTGTCTATCCACAAAAAGGCCTAGATGTATTTATTGGGACTTTTTAATCATAAAAATAATTGTGGTCTCGAAATAGTTGGATTTATCTTCATCGAAAAATATGAAGATGAATTCATGACGACCACTTATGTTATGAGCTACTAGGCTCTCCCTTCAAATTCAAAATAGGAAACCCTACAACCCTTGGCTTTCTGAATAAGTGTAGAATATCCGAGCTTTCTGAATAAGTGTAGAATATCCAAGCTTGTTATTCGAGCCATTACTCTCTGGCTCCGTGCCCGAGAATGCAAAACACCTATGTGAAAAATGGTGGTCTGTCCATTCAACTAGATTAGAGGATAAATGAGTATATGTCTTGCTTACTCGGTTGAGTCCAGTGGTGTCACCTACTCCCTTTTCTTATGGTTCCGTTCATATGATAGTACAACATCCTCCCAACAACGTTGCATATGGTGCCAAATTCAGCTCAACAATGCCTATTAATGTTCACACTATGCCATACCGCTCACAGATGCCCCTTAAGTCACTAACTAGGAGGGAGATTAGTTCTTCTATTTTTGTATCTATTATTTTTATTTATTATTCCCCCTCCTCTTGTTTGGGATCCTAACACTACAATACAACATTTTAATATGGTTCCTATATAATCCCAACCTATACTATGCCAGTTTTGTCGCATTTTCTGCCCAATTGGATGTTGTTGGCACAACCAAATACCGGTCATACAGTTGTGAGGAAGGATTTGGGCATGTAGGGTCCTATGTGTGAAATGCAACCCCACAATAGGCGAGAAGGTATAGTAGTTGTACATTAGTACAATTTGATACATGTAAAGGTTGTGCTCACATATATTGGCGAATTCATAATTGGAACCCATGCATTCAAGTCTTTTCTAAGGAGTGCATCACTGATTTTTGTGGGTACAAGGCTCAGATTAAGAGTTTCAAATATTTTTTTTTATGCTTAACAACACTCAATTGAGAAAAGGTAGAGGATGCGTAAGAATTGCCATAATATGTGTATCATCTAAGGGATTGTTGGACCATGTGAGTTATGTATCGTCTAAGGGATTGTTGGACCATGTGAGTTGTATTTACTTGTATAGTAATGATATGATCCCATGAAACTAGAGGAGGGGAACAACTGAAGGTAGGTGATGTCCACCCCTCCTACTTGTTACAATAAATTTACACAACAATTCTTTCTCCTTAGAAAATTTGGGAACGTAGATGCTCTAATACTTCTACTGTATAATAAAACCACACAAATTGATCAAATAGAGATTGTTATAACCAATGGGGTTGTTCATCCCTACTCACATCCACTCTTTTGTAGAACCAGTAAATGGACACTATAGAACACGAGTCTACACTAACCCATCTACTCCATATTTGAGTATGCAGGTTTCCACAATTAATTACAATGTTGAAAAAACTTATGGATCAAAACTATATGTGGAGTTTTTGAAACGTCCAACGTTTCGAGTGGACACTACACCCATCATCAGGGACATAATAAGTTGATATGTAGTTAAAAAGTGATGAGGTTTGTAAATATAGAAGAATTTATCAGTAACAAATTCAAAATAATTGTTGGCATTAGGTCATCCATAAAGTTAAGATATTGAGGTTGCTAAGAATAGATTAAAAGAATAATTAAAAGTATTAAATTAATAATAAAATATTAAATTGAATTTAAATAATAATAAAGTATTAAATTAAATTAGAATATTAATAAGATATTAAATAAAAATAAAGTATTAGAATAAAGCATTAAATTAAAATAATTAGGTATTAAAATAGAAGATAGGTTGGAGTCTAAGAGATTGGGGGAGAAGATAATATTAAAATATTTAATAAAGATTATGAGGAAGATTGATAGAAAATAATAAGGAGAGAAATAATATTAGATTAGAGAAAGATTATATTAAAATAGAGAAAGGAGAAATATAATAATAAAGAGAGGGAAAGAATAGAGAGGAAAAAAGATTATAAAGTCAAGGGAAATTCAAAGTTATTTATGAGATAAATAAAGATTAAAGGGAGATAATATTAGAATAGGGAGATTCAAAGTTATTTATAAGATAAATAAAGATCAAAAGGGAGATACTATTAGAATAGAGAGAAGAATATATAAAGGCAAGATAGATATTGAGCTCATAGATTGGTTAAGATAATTGGGTGAAAAAAACTGTTAAGAATAAATGAAAAGAAAGATTAATTAAAAATATTAAAACAATAACAAAAATTTAGTTAATGATAAAGTATTATATTGGGTTAATTTAGAAAAATAATAAAGTATTAAACTAAAATAGTCGGGTGTTAAAATAAAGGACATGATGGAGTCAAAGAGATTGGGGGAGAAGGTGATATTAAAATATTCAATAATGATAATGAGGACGATTGAAAGTACAATAATTAAGGAGGGAGATACTAATTAAAGAGAGATAATATTAGAATAGAGAAAGGAGAAAGATAAAATCTAAAGAGAGAGAAAGAATAGAGAAAGGAGAAAAGAATATAAAGATAGGGGAGATTCATAAAGTAATTGATGAGATAGATAGTGATTAAAGGGAGATAATATTATAACAGACAAAAGAATATATAAAAGAAGGAGAGATATTAATATCACAAAGCGGTTAAAATAAGAAGGGATAAATTGGTGAGGAAGCATTGAGATTAGGAGATAAGATGCCAAGATAGGAGCAAATATAAACTAGGAACCTATTTGGATAAACAGGTGGGAGAGAGAGGCTGGAGGTAAATCTCAAATCCAAAATTCTAATGATCAAGGTGATGAATGATGGGTTTCTAAGAATGGCTAAGTGTGTAGCCATCTTTGCAGTTAAATTTATTAGGATGTTTTTTCGATTTCAAGGGCTTCTTGAATGAGATGTGAGGAGTAATGAGGGGTTGGGGATAATATTTTAGTTTGGTCAACGAAATAAGATGTTTTGATTTAAAGTCGTGCTTAAATAGCATATGGATGATACTCTTACATAGGCCAAACTGAAAGAACCATTAAAGCGAGGCTTAAATAGCATATAGTTGATACTCTTACATAGGCCAAACTAAAAGAACCATTAAAGAAAGGATTAAAGAGCATATATTTGATACTCTTACATAGGCCAAACTGGAAGAACCTTTAAAGCCAGACTTAAAGAGCATATAATTGATAACCTTACATAGGAAAAACTGGAAGAACCTTTAAAGCTAGGATTAAAGAGTATATAGTAGATACTCTTACATAAGCCAAACTGGAAGAACCTTTAAAGCCATGATTAAAGAACATATAGTTGATAATCTTACATAGGAAAAACTGGAAGAACATTTAAAGCCAAGCTTAAAGAGCATATAGTTGATACTCTTACATAGGACGAATTGGAAGAACCTTTAAAGACAAACTTAAAGAGCATATAGCTAATACTCTTACATAGGCCAAACTAGAAGAACCTTTAAAGCCAAGATTAAAGATAATGTAGTTGATACTCTTACATAGGAAAAACTGGAACCTTTAAATTCAGGCTTAAAGAGAATATAGTTGATACTCTTACATAGTCCAAATTGGAAGAACCTTTAAAGTTGGGATTAAAGAGAATATAGTTGATACTACCCATGATAGAATCTCTAAATCAGTTATCATCGAACACTCTTTTAAATCAAATCATATTATTTTATTTGACCAAACAAAAATCTTAGCCCCAACCCCTCATTACTCCTCCCATCCCATTTTGGAAGCCCTTGAAATTGAAAAACATCCTAATAACTTTAGCCGTGAATATGGATAAAAAGTTAGTCATTCTTGGAAACCCACCATTCATCACCTTGACCATTAGAATTTTGGCTTTGATATTTCCCTCCAACCTCGCCCTCCCACCTGTTTAGCCAAACATGTTCCTAGCTTCTATCTACTCCTCTCTTGGCATCTTATCTCCTAAACCCATTATTTCCTCACCAATTTATCCTTTACTTCTTATTTTAACTACTCTATGATCTCAATATCTCTCTTGCCTTTATATATTATTTTTTCTTTTCTAAAATGACATCCCTTTAATAATTATCTATCTCATCAATTACTTTATAAATCTCCCCTATCTTTATATTTTTTTCTCTTTTCTCTATTCTTTCTCTCTCTTTATCTTTTATCTTTCTCCTTTTTATATTCTAATATTATCTCTCTCTTTAATTATTATCTCCCTCCTTAATTATTGTACTTTCAATCGTCCTCATTATATTTATTGAATATTTTAATATCACCTTCCCCCAATCTCTTCGACTCCATCATAACCTTTATTTTAACACTAGACTATTTTAATTTAATACTTTATTATTTTTCTAATTTAATCCAATTTAATACTTTATCATTAACTAAATTACTATTACTATTTTAATATTTTTATTTCGTTTTTATTTTCATCTATTCTTAACAACATTTTTCACCCCATTATCTTAATCGATCTATGAGATTAATATATCTCTTGCCTTTGTATATTCTTCTCTTTATTATAATATTTTCTCTCTTTAATCTTTATCTATCTCATAAACTACTTTGAATCTCCCTCGACTTTATATTATTTTTCCCTCTCTCTATTGCTTCCCTCTCTTTATTATTATCTTTCTCCTTTCTCTATTCTAATATTATATTTATCTAATATAATATTATTTCTCTCTCCTCACTATTTTTATCAATCGTCCTCATTATCTTTATTAAATATTTTAATATTACCTCCTCCCCCAATCTCTTGGACTCCAATCTATTCCTTATTTTAATACCTGATTATTTTAATTTAATACCTTATTCATATTATAAGTTAATTTAATTTAATACTTTATTATTATTTAAATTCAATTTAATACTTCATTATTAATTTTATATTTTTTTATTATTCTTTTCATCTATTCTTAACAACCTCGTTATCTTAGCTTTATGGATTACCTAATGCTAATGGCTATTTTCAATTTTTTAAAGGTAAATTCCTATATATTTACAAACCCCAACAATATTTTACAACATATGAACTTCTTATGTCCCTGATGATGGGTGGAGTGTCTACTCGAAACGTTGGACGTTTCAAAAAATCCCCACACAATTTTTATTTAGAAGTTTTTCCAACGTTACTCCATATTTTCCAATGTGCAACATGAGAGTTAACACTTTTACAATGCATTCCACAATAGTATATATGTATTCATGAATATATCTATGTAGTCTTCATGGTAGTATCATCCTACTCTTTATGCATTTAAATCCTACAATAAAGGGTTAATTCAAAAACCAAGGAATCTATCCTCTCTCATACTCATGAATCTATATTACACAGACCCTCTTTTGTGCTTTGACAGTCTATGTGCCCAAACTTATTGTAACACACCCAACCCCCTAAGTACCCTTTTAAGGGACGATGTATTAAAATTTTTCTTTCTCTCAAACATCTCTAAACCTCTTCTCGAGGGCACCATCGTCTTCTGCTCATCAAGAGCTTTCGAACAAATATCGTCATGCTCAAAACCGAGCCTTGGATCAAAATTTATGGCCCATTAAAGTTTCAGGGTCCTTACCATATCCACCTCAAGTCACTTCATTTCCAAGTGGCTCCTCCAACTTGTCTTCCTATGTGGAATAGACGTGGCATTCACCACCTTCCCCTTCAACTCTCTTCCTATCAAACCCTCGAACCTACTTCAGATCGATGGCTTTGATCCATTTGAGCCTCTCTCTTTGGAGATATTTCTCCAAAGAGTTGTATCCCACTCCAAACAACATACTCTGACCATTCATATTCCGACATATTTGATGGCTCTCGGGGTTAGTCAATCAATGACCCTGAATGTGTCAGAATATTTACCCGCATGAAGGTTAACATCCATTCCTTTTTAACCCTTTCTCCTCAACCATGTGGGGCCATAGGGATTGATGAAAGAGATCACATCTCTCCTATTCACCAATCTACAATTGTGATCACCTCTCAGAGTCCCTCCTATCAGAGTGCCTCGTAGATCCTATGACAAATCAACGATTGTAATTTCCTCACTTTCTTATTTGATCAATGGTTCAAATCTCCCCTCATTTTTTCACCTACATGTGCCAATTCCTCTTAACATGTGATGCCATGTCTGCATGACACGCGGCACCACCGCCTTCTGACACATGATGCTTATTTTTCTCATTGATGTTCACCTATACGTGCTAAATCATTATGTCACGTGGCACCTTCTATGCTTGACACGTGGGACCATCCATGTCATCCTCTTAATCCCTTGATTAAAGTTCAATGATCCAAATCATACACCGAGTCCCTCTAATCTTGGCAGATCGATGGTCTAGATTGCATCTCGGAGCTTCTCTGGTCCCGACGGATTAACAGTCGTGACTGCATCTCAGAGATCCTTTGGTTTCAACAAATCAATGGTCCAAGTCTCTTCCCATAGCTCCTTCGTCAGAGTATATCTCTGTAACTTGTTTCGAATAACACCCTACAATGAATGGTCAAGATCTCTTGACTTGATATCTAACTGTAAGGGTTAAGACACATGTCCCCAGGTACGAAATAGATGTGGCTCACATTAGGCCTATCCTATGAATTGAAAATCGACATGTGTCCACCTTTGTACACACTGGTTGCCACTTGTCTAGACACGTGGCACTCAAAAAATCATTACAAAGTCATGCCTAAGAACTTGATTCTACTTGACACATGGAACAATGCATGCATGACACATGGACTAATATATGTATGCCACATGGGATAATTTCAATTCAACACACCATCGTTGGGCGTATGACCCTCCTCAGTTTGCAGGCTTAAAGCTCAAAACCAACGGCTAGAATCAAATCTTCCTTTTGTCTATCTATGGTCTTGGTCATCCCTCGAAGTAATCCCATCAGAGTTCCTTCCCTATTAGGGCCACCACGCATTCCAATCATCCCTCTCCGATGAATGTTTGATATTTGTTGATGCTTAGATCTAATGACTAATGTTCAAGTGGATTTTTTAAGGCCCTTCTCACCCAACTAGTTCACGCTCGCCCCATCGACCAATCGACTATCACCACACATCACCCGAAGGGACACATAAGCTACCACACCGGCGAGACACATGACACACATGTCATGTCATGTCATGACCACACTCTCAATAAGCCAAGGTACCATGACATGTGGCATAATCATCGTTTGACACATGGACCTGCACGTGGATTGATGTGACGTACATGTCACCACTGATGCACTCGGCTTGTCTAATCAGGTGTGGACACCTATTCTATCTGTGGCACACTAACCAATAGGTTATCACCTTCTTCACCCTAATGTCACTGCCCTTTTTCAATATTCACAAAGGGAAAAGGGTAGGACCCATGATGAATTAACAGGTTGGATTAATTCTCACATCCTCATAGATCAATGACCCAAATCGCCTCTTGGGCTTTCCCCATATGAATGCCTCCACTCCAAGTCTCTAGGAAATACTTTGTCCGTCATTCCTCTATGATATCTCCGCAAAGGATCCAATGGTGTATATTATCCCTTGGAACTCTCCCCATCATAGTACCTAAACTAAGGGTACTTCAACTATCTAACTCCGACAATGCTCACCGCATGAGGATCCAATAGTCATGATTATCTCTCGAAGTCACTCTCTGATAGATCAATGGTCCTTATTGGATCAAGATACCTCATCTCTTGTAACCATAACCTAACCCTATGGAGGGCCATGTTCTATTTGTGATTCCAAATGAATGGTTGTAATTCCTTTAACCCTAAAACATTGAATTTCTCCAGGTTATTAGTCTGAAATCGAGACTTAGTAATTTTTTAAGGGTCATTCCTTCCATTAACAGTCCAATATTGGACTTATCCTTTCAAGGGACTCTTCCATGCCCCTTCTCTAGGTTTACCAAACCTTTTGGAACACTCACCTTGCCCCGAAACTACTAAGGAATTCTTTCTTCGTTGTTTAGTTGGGGTTAGAGTTTTTATTTTGCACCATGTCCACACCATGACAAAGGTTTCACTAGAGATTAAGGCTCCCCATATTATACATAAACCTACCTCGAACCAAAACTATGGTTATGGTTTCCTCCTTTTTAGGAGGAAGATCAATGTACTTCTTACTCTCGGACCTATCATGGATCTCTTCACTAAAATGACTGGTTATATTTTCCTAGACATCACACTGCAACAAACTTTCTACTACATACGCAAGAGGCATGAATATAAAATTTGATCCATAAGAGGAAACCCTTTTATAGTTCCTTAACCATTCAAGGTAAAAGGCAAGATCACCCTCCTTAGATATGCACTACACATACAATTCCATATAGGTACATTATCATACCAGTATAACAACTTTCAAAAGGATGATACACAAGCCATAAAATAGGGATACATTTATCATAAAATCACAAGAATGAGTCATTTTATTTCAATTAAGTTACACAGGGTGGAAGATACTTATCTGTTATAGATTATCGTCATCCAACTGACTATGGGTGTACAACTTTCCACCCTACCATAGGATCTACATGCTCGATCACTCCGGTAGCAAGCCACCCCCATGGTATTGTTAAGTTTTAATTCTTTTCAATTTGCTAGACAATAATAGCATAAGAAGGATCACTAAGAGAAACAAAATCACAAGGTACACAACATTTTATCCTGGGAAACCCTCATGGTAGAGAAAACCCAACAAAAACTTCCTTAATATAGATTTCCAATACAATGCCAAGATAAAATATCAAACCACCAAGAATATCCAAGACCAATCATGCACCTCTCTCTTCTCCTTCTTCTAACAGCATCTTCCTTCAAAACTTGCACACTAGATGAGTGACTTAGTGAGTGAGTAAGTGAGGCGCCATCCTCACTTATTTATACTAGCTAGGAGGTGCTAAGGTTGTGTCTCTTCACCAAGCTAGGCTGAATTCTTCAACTAGTGGTTAAAACCACTTTAATTATCCTTGGGGGCCTACTTTACAAACAACATCATATAACTATGGTTTGACCAATCCACAAAAGAGGATTTGGTATTATACAAAGCTTGACATGATCAATCCACAAAACAAGATTTGATCTATAAGAAAACAACTCAATTATAATTAGAATATTCTTTACAGTTACAATATTTCAACACTCCCCCTTATCAAGAAGGGTATTCTGCTGACATAACCCAACACAACATCATTAAGAGAAGGATAGGGAAACATCATCATTATCATCTAGAACATTGACTGGCACATATATAAATCATTGAAAGTTTTTCTCACCATAAAAAACATCATCTTTCATAGCATGGAGCTAGAGTAGCATCATCATCATTATCTGCATAAACATCAATTAGTATAAAACTAATACACCATCATCAATCAGTACAATACTGATACATCATCAACAATAGTACAAGGTTGATACATCATCAACAACAACACAAGGCTAATACATCATCAACAACAACATCACGAGGCTGATACAACATCATCATCAACATCACAAGGATGATACAACATCAACATCAACAACACAAGGCTAGAATAACAACATCATCATCATATGGCAACAGAATGAGGCAAGTGCAACAACAAAGTTTTGTGGTACTATGACATACCGTCCTTACCAGACCTTTGGGATCTTCCAAGGAATTAAACTATTCCCTAGGATATAAAATCCTAATGGAGATACTACGTGGTACTCTGACAGACCGTCCTTACTGGACCTTCAGGATCTTCCCATGTATCATAAGATTCCATAAGATTTAAAATCCTAACGAAGCTACCACTACTGACCACAGCTGGCATATACATGCATAGGTACTCTGATAGACCATCCTTACTGGACCTTCAGGATCTGCCCAGGGATGATTAATCCTCTAGGATATTAAATCCTAACAGAACTAGTCGTTGTTTGTCATGATACTATAGTATCATCAACATCACTCCCCCTTTCGAGGGAGGTCCTTTTGGACAACACTGATATTGTTTTAGAAGTGCTCAAACTTCATGCAAGACAAAGGGTCAACACATCTGCAACCTACTCACGTGTGTCAACATATTGGAGATTTATAGCTCCCCTCTGCACCATATTACGAATATAGTGATACTATATTTCTATGTGCTTCGAATTATCATGGAACACAAGGTTATATTCCATCTTTATACAACTTTGGTTATCACATAGAATCACGGTGGCTTCCATCTCCATATCAAATAGAATTGTCAACAACTTTCGAATCCATATGGATTCAGAAATGGCGGAACATGTTGCAATGTATTCTACTTTTGTTGTGCTGAGAGAAATACTGGATTGCTTCATGCTCCGCCATGAATTCATGGCTAACCCCATACTGAAACAACATCCTGAAGTGCTATTTCTATCAGAAACACTTCCAACCCAATCTGAATCAGTATATACATACAGTATGAAGTCATGATCTCTAGTATAACAGAGACCATATTCCAACGTACCCTTAAGGTATCTCATCACATGTTTTGCAGCTACAAGGTGAACACATCTGGGATCTACCAGATACTGATTCAAGGTGTTCACAACAAAACATATATCTGGCCTCATATTCATCAGATACATCAATGAACCAATAATCTATCTATACAGAGTAACATTAACCAATTCTGACGAAGTATCTACCAAGATATTTAACTTTGTTTCCATGGTTGTGTTCATGGATTTACATTCCAACATGTCAAACATCTTCAGTATTTCAACTGCATACTTCCCTTGGTTAAGGAATATATTCTCTGGGCTCTGCTAAACTTCAAGACCTAAGAAATAATGCATCAGGCCTAGGTATTTCATCTCAAATTCTACAATGAGCTTCTTCTTACAATCTGTGATGATATTTTCTTCTCCTGTCAATAATAAATCATCTACATATAGTAGTAATATCACTGGCTCATCATTCATAACCTTGAAGTAAAGGTTAGCATCAACTTTACTCTTGGTAAACCCTAAGCTCATCCGGAAGATGTCAATTCTTCCATAACAAGCTTTAGGAGCTTGCTTCAATCCGTACAGATCTTTCTTCAACCCGTAGACATGAGTCTTTATATCTTCAACTTCAAACCCTTAGGGTTGTTCTATATACACGTATTCTTCAATAACACCATTTAAGAAGGTTGTTTTCACATCCATTTGGTGTAACTTCCACTTCATCTTGGTTGCAAGAGCTA
>JASDQU010754040.1:27838-43096 GCA_032191745.1 Picea mariana
TGAATGGATTCTTCAAATAAAGTAGGTTCCTTTTCTATGAGATCACACATCAAGGCCATATAACTGGAGAATGGCTTAGGTTTCTTTCTTTGTCTCATGGTTCCTTCTGGGGCACCATACTTCTCTCCATATTGAATAAGTTCCCTTGCCCAAGTTGTCTTTCTCTTGTGAGAGATCATCATTTAGGGAGGTTCTTGAGATTCGATCACATCATTATCTTCTGGAATATCATCATTAGGGGTAACTGTGACTTCCTTCATTGGTTCTACAACTCTGGGAGCTACATATTATTCTTCATATACTTCTTCAAGCTAACATCTCCTTGATCTCATGAGTGTTGCATCTTCATCAAGGGTTACATCTCTGTTGATATCAATATGATGGTAACTTGGTATGTAAATTTTGAAGGCCTTAGAGACCTCACAGTATCCAAAAAATATTTCCTTATTTCCTGAAGGGTCCAACTTAGTTCTTATTTCTTTAGGAAAGTGTACAAACACTGAACAACCAAATATCTTGAGATGGATTACTTTTGGCTTCTTTTTAGAGAACATTTCTTTGGGGGTTTTGAATCCAAGTGCACTATGGGATAATTTGTCTTGGAAATACATTGTTTTTCTTGCTGCTTCGACCCATCAGTGCATTGGAAGATCTTGATCATGGATCATAGTCTTCATTGCTTCCATTATTGTTCTATTCTTTCTTTCTGCTACACCATTTTGCTGAGGATTATAGGGAGTGGTGAGCTCCTTCTTAATCCTGACATCTCTGCAAAATCTTACAAATTCTTTTGAGGTGTCTTCTCCTCCATTATCTAACCTGAGTATCTTGATTTTTTTTTCGGAGAGATTTTCTATCAAGGCTTTGAATTCCTTGAATTTTCCCAATACCTCATCTTTTGATTTCAAGAAATAAACCTAAGTCTTGCGAGAATAATCATCAATAAATGAAACATAGTATACATAACCACTAAGAGATGTTGATGGCATTGGACCACATACATCTGACTGTATGAGCTCCAAGATTCCTTCTACTTTACTATCGCTCTTTGGGAAAGGATTATTTATGTTCTTTCCTTGTGCACATCCCTTGTATAAAACTTCATGGTCAACCTTGAATTTTGGTAAGCCTGTAACTACCTTTCTTACATATGGTAAGGTTTTGTAGTTGATGCGAGCTCGTATTCTATGCCAAAGTTCACATGGACTCTTAGTGGAGTGAGTCAAGGCTGTGTCTGAGTAACCTTTTAACTTATACAGGCCACCTTCTTTTGTTCCAATAACTATTGCATCTTCTATGGTTTTTGCTTTAGGCCACATAAGAACTTCACCATATATGAATGCAACCTTGAACCCATTTTTATCTAAATTTGAGATAGAAAGTAAGTTCTTTTTCAAACATGGTACATACAGTACATCCTTCATATTCATCGGAGTTCCTGAATCTAGTTTGTAAGTGGATTCTCCCATTCCTTTGATAGGGTAGTGATACTCATCTCCAAGTAAGACTTTATGGGGAAAGTCATTTTCTGTAAGGCTAGATAGAATCTCTCTTTGACCTATCATGTTCTTAGAAGCACCACTATCTATGAGCCATGTATCCTCTCTAGTTGTCACAGATCCTGAGAGGGAAGAGAATAAGACATAGTCTTCAATCTTTTGTTTAATCATCTTTGTGGGTGGCTCATCATCTTAAACTACATGGGAATGATGTATTTTTTCATTTCTCTTCTTGTATTCTTCCCTTCTAGTAGAAAAATTATTAGCAATGTGTCCCATATTATCACAATGATAACATTGATAAGAGGATAAATCTTTTTCTCTTCTTTGACCCTTCTGATATTTCTGGAACCTCCTTGGAGGGTGAGATTATTTATGGAAGTGGGTGAATCTCCTTGAGGAGTGAGATTCCTTATTGTTGAGCTCCCATTTTGTCACTCACCATACACCTCTTTTGGCCTTTTATTCCCCACCTAGGCATTGAAATCCAACTCATTGCCTCCTATTAGTACCCTTTTTTCCTGCCTAAAGATCTTGATTGTAACATGAGGTAAAAGTTGTTAATTTTGATATTTTATGAAGTTATTGATAAATTAATTAGGATATTTTGGTTATAGTTTACCAATGATAAAATGACACTTACCTTTTCAATGTAACAGTTGTTCCCACACTATTCCTGGCCTTTTAGTACCTGTGCAGGCATTCCAGTACCCAAGATTGTGGCTTCTCCTAGTTGTGTGCGCCCATGATGGAGTTGGCGACATCAGTATTTATCTTATGGCTAATGTGATGGGTGTTGACTGTTTCCCTTGCGCCCAACATTCCTCTATTACACGAAATCTCAAAATCCATGAGAAATTCTTCCAGCGCAGCACCAGATCGAGACCTGAACTCAACACAGGAACGATATCTAAGATGGTTGGAACGATTTCCTAAGATAGAGGAAATCATGGTCAGTAAGATCTTTTAGTTTTGTTAAGTCATTTTTTCCCCTAAGTTCACAAGAACATGGGAAAGCAATGTAATATGACATACTCAGAACTTGATATATATAGAGGGATTCGCTCTGTGTAAAAACTGATCTATACATACCCCTTTGTTGAATATAATAAAAGATCGTGTTACTTATTTCTTGTTCTTCATATTGTGATGGATATGTTGTAAGCAAATTAGGGATTTATGTTTGATATTAATCAGATTTTCGACTTCTTCAAGTTTATAACTTGGTGAGTTACTGAATTGTTTTTGCTCACTACTTGGGAAGGCATGGGCCCACCTCCCCTAGTAAGTTGAGTTATTTGTATACTATTCATACTTTACTTTGTTGTAGATGTGTTTCTGAATGGATTTATGTCGAGAGATATTTAAAACATAGGTTTTATTTGAGATTTGTGTGTTCTTTACCCATTAGGGATTTCTCATAAGTTGTAAACCAAACTTCCCTTAGTACAATGGAAAGGTTTTCATATGGAAAGATAAATTTGTGAATGAATGATTACATGTTTTCATTTCACCAAAGTATATCTCTTTTCTGTAGAAGCTTGAGGTTTAAATACATTCTAGAATTTATTGGCATCTTACTTAACCACGAATATCTAATCTAAATGCTTCACACATTGTATGAATAAGCTAAGAGCTCACTTGATTCAATGAGTAAATTGAACTAAGATCTTGAAACCATATACTGTATTTGTGACAACCTAGAGTTGTAATGAAATAGATAAAGTGTTGAATCTGGATTAATGAAGATGGGTTTATGAGCAAATCATAAGATCTGGAATGAGATGCATGATCACACTGTAACTTCATATGCTTAAGAGAAGCTACTTCATTTCTTATCCTAAGATAAGAAGAATTAATATTAAGTATAGATAGAAGTTTTGTGATGACCTGGTCACATCTTAAGAAGATTTAAATACTCTTTGACTATTGAAAGAATGGATTGTATTTGCAGAGGATTTAGTTGTTATATTCAAACTCTGTGGTATCAAGGGCATACGATATTAATGGGATTTTGTCTCTAGGATTTGAGTTATTTTCTTGTTGAGTGTGGTGTGACCTCCAGAGGTATTGTAGCAACAGAGAGATGATATTTCAAGGGACAAGAGTTTAGTTTTAATAGAACTGTGTGATGTGTGTTGAAATTCGAGTTTAGTGTGAATAGAGTGAAAAATGTGTGTTTACATTCCTTACTGGTAGCTGTAAGTTTTCTTTATAAAATATTGTTATCTTGTTGCTTCACCCACTAATTAAAGTGTCAAGATTTGTGGCAAAACTCTTTCAGAGTCATTCCCCTACATACTGTTTTGTTGTCTGTGGGTAAGAATGCAGTAGCACCTTGTAGTTTGTCCTGCTTCTTGTGAAGTAAGAATTTTAGGTTAAGAATAGGATTAGTCATTAGGAATTACTCTCAAGCTGATTAGTCTTATTCTAGGTTAGTAACACAATTACATGGAGACTTGAATGGATTCATACTATTGACTGATATAGGCATCTTCCTAAGTAATTTCTATTATGTTTTTATTTGTTACTCGTTCTTTTCCCACACTGATAAATAGATGATTGCTTACTTTTACATAGAATAGAGTTTAAGTAGTTGATTCTTTATCTTGGTTATTGATTATCTGTGTGGAGTAGTGGTTGTTTTGTTTAATTTCATGCATGATTAGTAGGTTACCTAGTTCTCTTTCTCCTTGAAAGAAAAGTTAGGATACACTTATGTCATTTGTCTGCACTTATTGTGCTTGCAGTTCATCAGTTTACGAACCTGGTTGACATTTATGTGGGACTTTATTAAAACAATTAAATATCCCAACACTTATGAAGGTGGGTCTCCTTTTGGAAGTGAGACCTTTTCTTTACTCCTTTATCATTAGCAGCTAGGGCTTGATCTTCATCCCTTAATAACATTGCTTCTTGGTTGGCTACTCTTGCTTCTTCTTGAACACATTTTTCCCACAAGATATCAAAATGGAGTTTTTCTTTTCTTGCATAGATAGTTTGGATGAAGGCATCCCAAGGTCTTGTGAGACCATTAAGAGCTGTCATTATGAGCTCATATTCATCTAGGTTGTCTCCAATTTCTTCTAGTTGTTCCTTGAATTGAGAAACCCTAGAGAAATAGTCATGAACGATTTTTCCTTTCTACATCTTTGTATTCTTGATTTGTGTTCTCAAATTCCTATTCCGGTTGATATTCATTCCTTCATACATTTTGGTTAGGGCATGAAACATTTATTTTGGAGTATTCTTAGAAGACACTTGGGGGATCAAGTGGTATTTAATAGAGTCTGCAATGATTCTTTTGGCCCTAACCATATCATTCTTTTACTTTGATTTGGTTGCATCTTCTTCGGGTTCTCATACATTTTCATTTATGAATTTTTCAAGGTAATTCTCTTCAAGAATGAGTGAAATCCTATACTTCCAGGAACAAAAGTTCTCCACACCTTCTAACTTGTCAAAAATCTTGGTGCTTGTAGACATCTTGACTTGGAGCTGGGAAAATGACTAAAAAATGAAGGTGCTCAGAAAGTGAATATGAACTTACCGGGAAATGCGATGGGATGAGGTGAGTAGGCTGGAGCTATGTAATTTCAAAAATTTCAAGGTTTACCACTTGAAACTGGACCTATGAAAATATGGACTGGTACTGCTGGTATTGGTTCTGGTTACCTTATTTTCTGGTTTTATGGTACCAGTGAAAACAAGGGTTTCACTTTCCTGGCCACTGAAAAGGTGCGCTCTAGATGCCAAAAGATGCGCCAGGGTAGGGCGCACTTGTCTAGATGGGTTTTAGGAAAAAATTCCTTTCCAATAAAAATCCCTAATTTTCTTGTACGACAATAGTGACATTTTTTGTTACCAAGTGAAAGGTGATCTATTCAGTTTAGCTCTAATACCATGTTAAGTTTTAATGATTTTCAATTTACTAGACAATAATAACATAAGCATGATCACTGAGAGAAACACAATCACACGACACACAACATTTTATCCTGGGAAACTCTCATGGGGGAGAAAACCTAGAAAAAACTTCCTTAATATAGATTGCCAATACAATGCCAAGATAAAAGATCAAACCACCAAGAATATCCAAGACCAAGAATGCACCTCTCTCTTCTCATCCTTTTAACTACAACTTCCTTCAAAATGTGTGCACTAGATGAGTGACTTAGTGAGTGAGTAAGTGAGGCACCATACTCACTTATTTATACTAGCTGGGAGGCACTAGGGTTGTGTCTCTTCACCAAGCTAGGCCGACTTCTTCAACTAGTGGTTAAAACCACTTTAATTATCCCTAGGGGACAAATTTACAAAAAAAACCATATAACTATGGTTTGACCAATCCACAAAATGGGATTTGGTATTATAAAAATCTCGACATGATCAATCGACAAAAGGGGATTTGATATATAAGAAAATAACTCAATTATAATTAGAATATTCTTTGTAGTTACAATATTTCAACAATTAGGCCATGATACCACCCGAGAACCTCTCTCTCTAGCTCTCAACAATTTGTTAGGAGAAATCTCCATCACACTACTCTTGGTAGAGATTCTGCACGCCCACGTAGCTTAGGGCTCAATGAGGTTTTTCATATACTTTCCATGTATCAAGATCACAACCTTCTCCACTCAGGTCGAGTTCTAGAGTCTCCCATGACTCCTGCTACTCCCACTTAAACTCTCTTCTCTTCTCTATGAAATCATGTGCTTCTCTTGCATGCATAGCATGGGAAGGTTCTCGACCTATCCTTATATTTCCTCTGTCATAAGGACATTCGTGGGTAAATCAAGGGAACCCATGGTGATATTTCCTGTTGTCCTCTAGCTGATAGCTTCATGTCCCTTATAGAATCCCTCCATACCTCTATTCATTGGGGTGGTTTTTTTTTCAATTACCAATCCTCCCTCATTAACTGATTTTCCTTGAAATCGGGGCTAAGGGAAATAATATGAATATAAGGGCTTGAGGTCCTTTAGTTTAATAGGGCCTACTCTCATTCCTCTAGTGATATCATGGCTAGTAATTTAAGGCTTCACCCCACAATCATTTTATGGCATTTACAATTAAACACTAATACATTTACAATATTTACATTCCATTATATGGAATCATCAATCATGATTAATGACACATACTCAAGATTTAGAGAGGGGGGTGTTACAATCCCCTCCCCTTACAAAGGAACACCACCCTCGGAGTTCATTACTTCTCAACAACACCTGCCATGCCTTCTTCTTTCAAATACTTTAGCAATGTATTCCTTTTCTTGGTATGGTCCTTTCCCAGACTCTTGGCCTTTGTCACATGCCTACAATATTTTCAAACAACAAGCATATTTATCACAATTTCATGCAAAAACACTTTATTGTTTTTCAAAACCCAAGAGGAAATATTCCTATCAGGACAATACTTATCTGTGCAATTTCATGGATCCACATTCAATTAGTTGTCCTACTAACTTGACCCACTATTTCCTTGACATATTCATTGTGTGCATGATCCAAACCAATAGTTTACAAGAATTATCGAAGCCTCCTCTTCCTTGCGGTCACTCACCCTCCAAGCCTAGGATGAGGCATCCCCTTCTCTATTATACAGTCCCATGGGTGATCCATCTTGCCTTCCTAAGGATTTCTTGCACAAGAAGAGTTTCTGAAACTTCACCGAGTTTGACACCTGAGGTGTCAATCTGAATTTCTCTATTGAGGCATCCCTTCGACTTGTGCTACCACAACACAATATATTATATGGTGATCATGACTTATCACATGGTTCTCATGTCACAACAATAACCTTTTTCCATGCTTTCCATCTTGACAACCAACCATCTATCCCTCGAGGATAGATCTTTCATCTCACCTGTATTCACATTTATATAGTAATTCATGAGATATTATCATCAATCTCTCATTAAAATTTTCTTTCAAATCTGTTANAGATATGTTCCACATAGGAACCAGATTCCACATGTATGAGACTCCCTTCTCATAACAGTTTGGATATTTCATAACTAGTAGGCATCAATCCTTGTTATGGACTTATTTTGTTGCCATACCCAATACCTTCTTCCTGCAATTCAATCTTCACAAAAACAAACAAAATGTTAGTTTCTCATGAACATATATACATTCATTGCACACTTGCAGTGGCTTCCAATTAATTTTAGAACTATGCATACTAACAATTAAATCATTTTTGTCTATTCAATGATATAGAGAAACAAGAAATATCATTCCTTACACATGCATCATTTCAACATACCAAAATTTTCCAAATGCAATTCAACATTAAAATAATTTAATCAATGTGTTAATGCCTATGGCAACATTCACAAACAATGTACACTTGCATTGAATTTAGATTATTACTTTTTCATTTTAGGCACTCTTGTCATGGCGCATTGGGCCTAAGCTTGTTGGACATATTGTCATTGATGTATTGTTATTGATGTCAACAGTTGATGACCCACATGAAGCTCAAAAGGGAAAGAACAATGCAGAAACGTGATCGGGATCGAAATCCCCACAGGACAAACCATGGTTGTTGGATACACAAGTGCCAAATCAATGGCAGGGATTGATTGCGGAGCGTGAAGGGATAATTAAACTACATATTATTTCCAATCCCACAATTATTCTAGATCATCATATCTCATCGATTCAAAGATCGAGGACTGTGGTTGATCCACCAACAATCGCACAACTTTAATTGCAGAGTTTGGGCGATGAACTAAACCACATGCAAGTTACATTTTCACAATCCACATTGACCGTTGGATCAAGTTAAGTGGAAGGATAGGATAAGAAAAGACAAAGACCAGAGCCCCGAAGTAAATGAGGACCATCGAATCTAGAAAATACATGATGATCATTGAATCATAATAGTGGTCAAACTTTGGCGTTGACCACTTCTAGAGAAAAGGGTTGAGAACAAGTAAGATCACCCGAAGCCGAAGTCCCAAAGTAAATGAGGATCATCCGATCTGAAGAGCACTTCGGGAGATATTAGGACCATCATATCATGTTTAGTGGAAGGATAGAGTAAGCCACAAATTTCCTGAAGTAGATGTAAGTCATCCAATCTGAGGAAACAATTCGGGGGATATCCTAACCATCAAATCAAGGAAAGTATAAGGATATGATAATCAAGTCCAAATTCTCGAGATCCCAAATAGTTGAATTCCTGATAGTTGTTGGATCGTGTTAAGCCTTTTCAGGTTAAAGAATGACCATTAGATGAATTCAAGTTACTCGAGGTTTACACTTCGGGCAATATCACTTCAGGAGAATTGCGAAGTGGAGAAATCGAATTACCCGAAGTCCCGAAGTGGACATGAGTTGTTCGATCTGAGGAACACTTCAGGAAGTATCCTAACCGTTAGATCTAAGAGAAGAAAATGTGCCATGTCGACACATGGCGTAATCAGATAAAGACAAGTGTCAAAGTATAGTTGGAATTTCAGGTATGCATGAGTCACGAATCCAAGTGACATGTGGAAACCACTCAGTCAATGTCATGTCAACAAGTGACATCAGCAAGTTACATCACTTCAGGATTTTTTGCTTCGAGAGTTTGACCACCAACAAATGATAGAAGTCCCAAAGTTTCGAAATGAATGAGATCCATCCATTCAATTGTTGATCAAGTCCTGATCGGCGATTTACTTGAAAGGCCTCTGATAATCTTGGATCATACATCTAAACGAAGGATTGAATATTAACTGTCTGAATTTTTTTAGTGAAATTTTATTCGATATATTTGAAAGGTTGCAAATTCCTGAAGTCCCGAAGGATGAAGTATCGAAGAACACAGTCCCAACACTGGACATATGGGGGCTAAAAGGAAAAGGGTGAAAGAAGAAGACAATGCTTAAATTAATAAGCCTGTGGTTCTGCGCCTGTGGTCACATATAAATGGGTTAAAGGAAGCGTCTCTGCAGAACTCAGTTTTGCATCAATACCTGTGATCGATTTACGAAAAAAAATCACTAAATTAAAAGAATTAACAATAAATGTTTAAAAAATAAAAGTGATTATTGTTAATGTTAAAATGAAGAGGTGATGTCCAAAAAAATGGACACAATATTTCATATCTCACACCATTTGGAATAGTGTATAAACGAGAAAGGGTGATGAGAAGAAAGCATCTCTGTAGTCCAGATAAGAAGATCAAAATAGAAGCAGAGTCCAAGAAGAAGAACTGTTGGTTCTTATGAAGTGAGGATGGAAGGGAGGAGCATGGAAGGATTCATATCCTTACTAAGAAATCCCTAAATAAAAAGGAGTTGGTGATTCCTAGGGTTGGTTCCCTAAAGACAAGGGAGTTGGTGCTTCCTAGGGTTGGTGCCCTGAAGAAGGGGATTGGTGTCTCCTAGAGTTGGTGCTCTAAAGAGGATTGGTGTCCTTCACTATTCAATATATAAACCTTTTAATTGATGTTAAATATATTTATATAATTTATTTTTCATACAATTCATTGTTGATTCATTGTGTTAATCAATAAAATATAAAAAATGTCTGCTAATTGTTGAAAAAGGATAATATTGATTCACGCCCCCCTCTTATTATTCCAACAATTGGCATCAGAGCGGGTGCCTTCAACACAGTCTACCAATTGAAAGGTAGATCCTGAAGATGGATCAACAAGAGGGAATGTCTAACAACAAAGGACCATTGTTCAATGGAGGAGGCTATGCTCTATGGAAGGTAAGAATGAAAAACTTCCTGTTGGCTCTTGGTTTTGATATTTGGAAATCTATTGTACATGGTTACACTGCACCAACTGCTCCACCCAAAGACGTTGCAGAAAATAAAATTTGTAATGACAACTCAAGAGAATTTAATGGAATTCCGGGAGGGTTGACTAATTCTATATGTGTGAAGGTTATGCATTGTAAATCAACCAAAGAAATCTGGGACAAGTTGGAGGTTGTATATGAAGGATATGACAAAGTCAAGGAAGCCAAACTATAGACCTATAGAACTCAGTTTGAAAATCTGAAAATGAAAGAAGAATAAAATATTGTTGAGTACTTTCATAGGGTATATGAAGTGGTTAACTCAATCAGAGCACCAAGATAAGAAATTACAGATAAACCTATTGTGAAAAAAATACTAAGATCATTACCTATGAGATATGATGCAAATATTTCTGCAATTGAATATAGATATGATCTAGACACACTCACAATTGATCAACTGCATGGGATTTTTACAGCATATGAAATGAGAACAGGGAATGATAAATCAACAAAAGATGAAACAACCTTTAAAGAATCTAAGGAAAAGATGAGGCAGGAGAAAAATACGAATGATAAGTTATCAGATATATCATATGTAGAAGAGGCCAACTTTATAACGAAACTCTAGAACGGATTTGGAAAATATAAAGGAAAGTTACCTTTCAAATGTTTCAACTGTGGAAGAATTGGACACTTTTCTAACAAATGTCTCTATCCCATACAAGAGGAAAATGATGAATAAGTTCACAACCAGGAAAACCAATACAAGAAGAAATTTTATAAGAAAAAGAAAAAATTCTACTCTAAAGAAGATATCAACTCTTCATACATGAGTGAAGATGAAGATTCATAGATTCTGTTTATGGGAATGAAAATGCAAGATGATAAACATTCAAAAGATGAAAAGAAGGGAACTTCGAAGAAGAAATCCTTGGTGTAATTGAAGAACTAGGAAAAACTAAAAAACAAAACAGGGTACTAAGAAGAGAGCTTCTAGAGATTAAAGAAACTACTAAATCAAGAGAGAGGGAAGTTTCCAAAACCCTTAAGGAGTCAGAATAGACCATCAATGATTTGAAGTCCCAGCTCCTGGAAGCTAATAAAACTGAAGAAATCATTTTAAAACAACTTAGTGATAATAAAAAAAGCATGTGAGAAACTAGAAGCTGAGATCAAGCTGCTAAAAAGTGAACTTGAGAAAGAAAAGAAGAGATCAAACTTTGGAAACAGTTCAAAGATCTTGGATGAAATTCTCAAATTCTCTAAAGGGACCCTTAAGAAGAGAACAAAATAAGGAAAATGTGATACCATTGAACATTGTTCGACATAAATAGAAATCAACACTCCCTACTAAAGTAATAAATGATAGGAAGAATACAATCACCAGAAGGAATCCCCTTAATAAATATCTATTCATTGGATATTGTTACTCTTGCAAGAATTTTGGACATAAGGCAATACACTGCACAACTTATGGACAATACAATAATAGAAATGTCCATAGATATAAGAATTATAGGTACAATACAGAGAAGAGAAACTACAACTCATTTACTCCTTTGCAAAACTTCAATATTGAATGTAAAAAATGCAACAACTATGGTCTGTAGATTACCAATGCAATCCCTAAAAATAGGAAACCCTATCAAATATAATAAGAAGACACGGAAAAGAAAATCTAAAGTACCAAACAAGAAAGATGATGAAAACATTGCTCCTGAAATGAAATTGATGAAGTTAATAATAGGATATTGGTGGGTAAAACTTCTAATAAGGAATATAATAATCAAATCTATGTATATAAAGTAGATCAAAATCAAGATATGAAAACTCCTAAAGAAAAACATGAAACAACTCCAAAACTTGATAATGTCATACAAGAATATTATCCATTACCCAACAAATGGAAACTAATAGAGGAATATTCTCAAGACAAGGATAAAGAAGCTTCTGGTGCACATAATAGTGACGTAGATGATGAATCTTCAACAGTAGAACAACCAAAAGAATTGAGTGATGATTATCTCAGAAATTTTTCAATCCTATTTTAATGGTACATTGAAACTCCTTCTCAAAGAAAAATTAAAAAACAAAGAAGGGAAGGAGAAATTAGGGAAGAGCTAAAATTCATTCTTTTTGATGCTCCTATGAGAATTGAAGCATCATGGTTTAATGATATAACTCTATGCAGGATTTGACATAGTTTATTGTAGGTCTTTATCTACCCAGGAACAATGTAGGTTATGTATTGATCTTAGAATGGTTACACATGGACAAAACCCTAAATGGAAGTTACTATGTGAGCAAGAAATGGAATGAATGGAAAATTCTGAAGTAGTGAGGTGATGATGAATATAGATTGAGTGAAAATATGAAAATGAAAAGACTAGAAACCAAAATTTTAGAGACAGTGGTTGTGACAGAGAAAATATGAAAGATATATTGGTTGGTCGATGTGTGCCTGAGTTGGTTGGAAAACTAGATCAATTCTAGTTGAATATAATACATTCTATCAACAAGACAAGTCACATGGCAATAAAAATATAAAGTTTCTCGAATGACTTTAAGAAGAAGTGTACAATAAAGAAGCATCTTGGATAAAGACAGATACATCTGGTTAGAGATCTTGTCAAGAAGAACTGCCCCTTTAGAAACAAAGGGGAAGATAAGTTAGAAGGAGAGAGAGAATATTGACAGGGGGATTCATTTAGTTATGACAGGAAAAGTATAATTGCAGGAGGAGTTACTCGAGCTCAGATTCTAGTCAACAACATACAGACAGAGCATTACCATAGGGGGAGATACCCTTTTCCATTCATGTCAAAGGGGGAGAGTAACTTCATAGAGAAAACCATCATCACAGGAGGAGTTTGTATGAAGTTAGAGTGTTTCTGTCAATGAAAAAGGGGGATATTGTTGGACATATAGTCATTGATGTCAACAATTAATGACCCACATGAAGCTTTGAAGGGAAAGCACAGTGTAAAAATGTGATCGGGATCGAAATCCCCACAGGACAAACTGTGACCATTGGATACGCAAGCACCAGATCAATGGCAGACATTGATTTCAGAGCGTGAAGGGAGAATTAAACTATAGTTTATTTCCAATCCCGTAATTATTCTAGATCATCAGATCTCATCGATTCAAAGATTGACGACTGTGGTTTATCCACCAACAATGACACAACTTCAATTGCAGAGTTTGAGCGATGAACTAAACCACATGCAAGTTACGGTTCCGCAATCCACATCGACCGTTGGATCAAGTTGAGTGGAAGGATAGGATAATCAAAGACAAAGACCGGATCCCCAAAGTCCCAAAGTAAATGAGGACCATCGGATCTAGACAATACATGATGATCGTTGGATCAGAATAGTAGTCAAACTTCGGGGATGACCAATTCAAGAGAAAAGGGTAGAGAACAAGTAAGATCACCTGAAGGTCGAAGTCTCGAATTAAATGAGGATTGTCCAATCTGAAGAACACTTCGGGAGATATCAGGACCGTCAGATCATGTTTAGTGGAAGGGCAGAGTAAGCCACAAATGTCCCGAAGTAGACGCAAGTCATTTGATCTGAGGAAACAATTCAGAGGATATCCTAACTGTCATATCGAGGAAAGTAGAAGGATAGGATAAGAAAGGCCAAAGGCCAGAGATCCCAAATAGCCGAAGTCTCGACAGTCGTTGGATCGTGTTAAGCATTTTCGAGTTAAAGAATGACCATTAGATGAATTCAAGTTACTCGAGGTTTACACTTCGGGGAATCTCACTTCGGGAGAATTGGGAAGTGGAGAAATCGAATTACCCGAAGTGGACATGATTCATCCGATCTGAGGAACACTTCGAGAAGTATCCTGATCGTTAGATCTAGGAGAAGAACATGTGCCACATAACCATTTCTACATTAGCAAGGACATGTGGTGTAACCAAATAAAGACAAGTGTCAAAGTACAATTGGAATTTCAGGTATGCCTGAGTCACAAATCCAAGTGACATGTGGCAACCACTTAGTCAGTGCCATGCTAATAAGTGACGTTAACAAGTTACATCACTCCGAGAGTTTTTACTTCGGGAGTTTCACCACCAGCAAATGCCCAAAGACACAAAGTTCTAAAATGAACGAGAACCGTCCATTCAATTGTTGATCAAGTCCTGACCGACGATTTACTTGAAAGGCCTTTGATAAGCCTGGATCATACATCTAAATGGAGGATTGAATATTGAACATTTGATTTGTTTTGGTGAAATCTGATTGGGGAGATTTGAAAGCTTGAAAAGTCCTGAAGTTTGGAAGGATGGAGTACTGAAGAAGATGGTCCCAACACTAGACATATGGGGCTAAAAGAAAAAGGGTGAAAGAATAAGGTAGTGCTTAAATTAATAAGCCCGTGGTTCTGTTCCTGTGGTCACATATAAATGGGTTGAAGGAAGCGCCTCTGAAGAACTCGGTTTCTGCAAATATTTGCAGGAATATGGAATCGAGTTAAAAATAAATCGATCCACACTTGTGATTGATTTACGAAAATCACTCTCTCTAAATTAAAAGAATTAACAATAAATGTTTGAATACTAAAAGTGATTATTGTTAGTGTTAAAATGAAGAGGTGCGATGGTCCAAAGAAAGGGACACAATGTTTCATATCTCACACCAGTTGGAAGAGTATATAAATGAGAAGGATTGATGAGAAGAAAGCGTCTCTGTAGTTCAGATAAGAAGATCAAAACATAAGTAGAGTCCAAGAAGAAGAACTGTTGGTTCTTATGAAGTGAGGGTGGAAGGGAGGAGCATGGAAGGATTCATATCCTTACTAAGCAAGCCCTAAATACAAGGGATTTGGTGCTTCCTAGGGTTGGTTCCCTAAATACAAGGGAGTTGGTGCTTCCTAGGGTCGGTGCCCTAAATACGAGGGAGTTGGTGCTTCCTAGGGTTGGTTCCATGAAGAAGGGGATTGGTGTCTCCTAGAGTTGGTGCTCTAAAGAGGATTGGTTTCCTTCACTATTCA
>JASDQU010754040.1:43196-58451 GCA_032191745.1 Picea mariana
TTTTACTACATGGATTCTCTATCCACATTCATCAGTACAACATAACCATATTTCCTACTTTTAACTGATCATAACCTCAAATCAACATAGTATAATATGGAATCAAAGTTTCATGTGAATGCATTCAAGCATTCTTTCTTTACTAGTAACCAGGGTGCCAATATACATGGCCGCTCAATTCCTCTCTTTACCATTCTACAACCCTAATAGAGTATTGGAAGGCCCGCCTTCCATAATGGGAAATCCATTGCCTGCCCCCATGCAAAAATGCATTTCCTTAATGCATTAAATTATATGTTCTTCTTATGACCACTTTTGTTCCCAATCACTCTTGATTGGTCAATGTACCCATGACATTATTGGTTCATGAGTTCTTTTTCAAGGATTTTAATCATCCTTGACTGAAAAATATTTCCTCTCTCTATTATTCATATTCTTCTTCCCTGAATATTACCCTACTTGGGTATAAATGGCATACAACAACCACTCATAATCACATGCATATCATTAAGATAATAAAATATCTTAGAAGGGATTCCTTACCCAATCCCTTTGTACCATATACCATACTAGTATGAAGAATATTTATACATGTCTGGATGCCAACACCCCTTTCTAATTTTACCTCATAAGTGGTGCTCCATGGGGACTCCCAAAATTCTCTTAATCAATCTTTCAATATCAACCTTCTTGTATATATCCTCTTCTTGAGGTTGTCCATCGTTGGAAAATGTCTTTTTATACACATTCATGCATTATTATAGTCACAATTATATTAGTCGACATGTTAAATTAAAATGCATGTGTCATAGCATTTAATTTTTGTAGAACAATTGTATATTTGTCTCAACATATTCATATTCACTCTACAAAATTATTCCTCACTGTTTTTATGAGTGCAACCACAATCAAATTTTCTTCTATCTCTAAAATCTTACAACCATCAACATTCTCATTTCAAAACAATTACATGCATCAACATAACAATTTATCATCCCGGAGAAACATAACTCTCAACAAGAAAGGAGTTAAGGGAGTCTCCCCATTTTCTAACTCCTTCTACACAGTCTGGAACTTTTCAATTCGTCTGAGTTATTTCCAAGGCCTCAATACCTTTACTTAACATGGCTCAACCAAGCCTATTTATTTAAACATACTTATTTGTTTATTTTCCTTTTCTCTCACAACTGTTTGTTTTTTACATTTATAACTCTGTTAAGATAATCATAGTTTTCTTAGCGAGGGAAGTGTTTCTCCCTTCCTCCTCCTTTGCTTAAGTAATATGTCCCTCTTGGGATTTTTCTTCTTTGTTCCTTGAGCAGCTTCAACCAAGTTTCATCTTGACTTCCCTGTATAATTCAACATGCCACATCAACAAGATTTTTCCCAAAAATTAAGAACTAGTGCATTTTTCACATTCACCAAACAAAAAATCAGAATGGTCAACTTTCATTTGCACTTCTCTCATTCCTGCACTATATTTTAAAAATGTAATCCATGATTCTTATGTAAATAGGATTTTTAACCACACTACCTAATTCTTAGTGGTTACTAATGTTGTGGCTCTGTTCTCCATACAAACACCTTACATAGTTCCTCCATAGGGAAATTCTTCCCCATGCAAATTTCTTGTTGCACATCCATCTCTTATCTGAGATGATATCAACCTTGAGTTAGCCTTAGTTTTATCATTTTAAATTTCTACCCAATATTCCATAAGGAGCATAGGCACAAATTCTCATGGTGTATTCCCAATATGCATTTAAGAATGTATTTTTATGCTATCATCTTTCTTTGAGGCTATGCCTTCATACACATTGCACTTAACCATATGCATCAACACAGGTCTATGTGTGTCTACCATAGGCATACTTTACAATTCACATGCATATTCTCTTTAAAAACATTTAATTCATAATTGTTCACAATCGTTCTCATGCAATCGCCAAAAGAAAAATCATATTGCCTTTCTTTATGATAGCATAGCATTTATGCCCATTTATTCTTTCAATAGTTTACACTAGCATCTCTTGAGGGAAGAACATAACTCTCCCTTAGGATATCATTCAATCAAGAAATTTAGACCCTACAACATGGGGTCAACCATGCATCCATGGCATTACTCAGATTTGGAAGTTACACATCTTCCCTCACAACTCATTTATCCAGACAATCATATCATACCTTAAGCATGTGTGTGTGTGTGTAGGTTTTTGTGCATCACTTAAACCTTGTTACCTCATTCATTCAAATTTATTTATCATCATCCTATTTTGATGAAACTCATAGTCATACGCATGAAAAAACTCATAGTCATAACCCCGCTTGTGTTTCCCTCTCTATATGGAAACAACTAGCAAGTGGCCACCCTTTCCCTTCTACTACAAAAGAATTCCAATTCAGAAATAGAGACTAGGAAATTTCAACATTACCAGAAGAAGAAATATAACCATTCCAACTTTTCTCCTCATGCCTCAAACCATTCTTGGTCAATAGATCCTTTATCAAGGAAATCCTTTCCTAAATTCCCTTTTACTGCTTCTTGAATATACCAAGCCACACCCATATGAATACCATCCATCCTTGTGTGTCAATCTAACCAATTGTTCATCTAGAAATGTTCCATCACTTCCTTTATCATGCCTCGTATTAGTCTCTCATTAATCATTACAACCCTATCTTCACAAGGAAATAGGAAACAATATTATCAACATTTAACTCATGTTGTTAACTCCCTCGTTCACATAAGGTCATCCTCAACTAGTAGGTCCATCAATAGTTCATACCTTACAACCCACCATAGGTTATAACATATCCATTTGCATGTTACATTCATTCTTACTTATTACCATATGCATTAAAACATATCATGTGTTCCATGTATTTTACCCATGCCTACAATGCATATGGGTTCCAACTATCTATCACTTGTATTATTATGCATATTCACGCCTTTAGGTTAATAGGTACGTACAGATTTGTATAGTCATGAGCTCAAAAAATGGATCACATGTTCATGTCATCTCTCCTCTTTTATGAGGATTAGAAACAGTCAAAATAACTCCTCCTTACTTGCTTAGATAGATCATCTTGGCAAAATGATTCATTCATTATAGGTAAAATAAATTGATCTTACAAATTTTCCATTAGTCCTCTAGACATGAGGACTTATACGTACAAGATTTAGTCTTTTATTTAGGCAACAATCACAATTGTCAGGGCTCCAACAACCCATACTTACAGGAAACATTACAAACACCGGTTCATTCATTTTATTGACTCATGCAATCCTATAATAAGATTCTGCCATTTTTCATTTAGGTGTTAACTTTAATATCATCATATTCCTACTACCCATAAGAGTATTTATTAACTTGACAAGGAACAACATAGTTCCTCTGCTATAATCAAGAAGAATTTTCCAAGGTACAATTTCAACTAGTAATCCTTCTTCTTAAGGAACTTGTCCAGAAAATAGACAATATTTTAGCGTAGAGAAAATATTTCTAATAGGATCTTCTTGTCCTTGCTATACCACTCTTGTGACTGATCTCTTGTCCATCTAGGCCTAGTGTTTGAAATCTTCTCTGATACCACTTTGTAACACACCCATCCCCCTAAGTACCCTTTTAAGGGATGGGGTATTAAAACTTTTATTTCTCTCAAACATCTCTAAATCTCTTCTCAAGGGCATCTTCGTCTTCTACGCATCAGGAGATTTACAATGACTATTGTCATGTTCAAAACTGAGACTTGGATCAAAAGTTATGGCCCCTTAAATTTTGGGGTCCTTACCATACCCAGCTCAACTCACTTCATTTCCATGTGGCATCCACGTCACTCATAACACTTGTCTTCATACGTGGCGTAGACGTGGAATTCACCATCTTACCCTTCAACTCTCATCCTATCGAACCCTCGACCCTACTCCAAATCGTCGACTTTGATTCAGTCAAGCCTCTCTCATCGGACAACTTTCTCCGTGAAGTTGTATCCCACTTCGAATGACACACTCTGACCATTCATATTTCGATAGATATAATGTCTCTCAAGGTTGGTCAATCAACAACCCTGAACACATCAAAGTATTTACTCGCACGACAGTTAACATCCATTAATTTTTAACCCTTTCTCCTTGACCATGTGGGGCCCACAAGGATCAATGAATCAAATCACATCTCACCAATTTTTTGATCTACGATTTTGATCACCTCTCAAATCCCCTCCTTTTGGAGTGCTTCGTAGAGCTTGTGGCAAATCAATGAATTTTGTTTCCTCACGGTCTTCTCCGATCAATAGTTCATATCTTCCCTCATGTTTTCACCTACATGTGACAATTCCTCTTGAAAAGTGACTCCATCTATGCATGACATGTGGCACCACTGCCCCTGAGACATGGAACTTATTTTTCTCACAAACATTTAGCTATAGGTGCTAAATCACTATGTCACATGACAACTTCTATGCTCGACATGTGATACCATCCACGTCATCCTCTTGATCCCTTGACTAAAGTTCAATGGTCCATATCATACATTGAGTCCCTCTATTCTTGGAAGATCGACAATATAGATTGCATCTCAGAGATTCTCCAATCCCAGTGGATCAATGGTCATGATTACGTCTCAGAGCTCCTTTGGTTTCTGCAAATAAATGGTCTAGGTCTCCTCTCGGAGATGCTTCGTCAAAGTATATCTTTGTAAATCACTCTGAATATCACCCTATGATGAATTTTCATGATCTCTTCACCTGATATATAATAGTAAGGATTAAGAAACCTATCCCCTAGTACGAAACTGACGCGACTCATATCAGGCCTCTCATACGAATTGAAAATTGACACGTGTTCACCTCTGTACATGTTGGTTGCCATATGTCTAGACACATGGCCCTGCCACCTGGTCATGACACATGGCACTCAAAAGCCATTACAAGGCCCTCCCTAAGAACTTGATTCTACTTGACACATGGCACAATGCCTGCATGAAATATGGACTGATCTTCGTATGATTATTTTTAAACATGTGATAATTCTAATTCAATATATCACCATCAAGTGTATGACCCTCCTCAATTTGCAGTCTTAAAGCTCATAACCAATGGCCAGGATTAGATCTTTCTTTCACCGATCTACGGCCTTGGTTGTCCCTTAGAGTACTCCCATCTGAGTTCCTTCCCTACCAAGGCCATCACTCATTTTGATCATCCCTCTCTGATGAACAATCGATATTTTTCGATGATTAGATATAATAACTAATGTTCAAGAAGAGTTTTTAAGTCCATTTTATCCCAATTGGGCCACACTCGACCCTTGATCTAATCGATTATCGCCACACAACACCCTATGCAATTGCAATATACCAGATGAATAATAATAGGCATAACATAAATATTTAGCAAGGAGTAATGGAGAAACAAGATTATGGATAGAACAATACTAGAATAACACTAGAAAGGTCACCTTTATTAAAGATAGTAATGTTTACTTGCCTCTTCGAGGGGGAAACCTCCAACATATAAGAGATCTATTACAATAATATCCAAGACAAAAATATCCAATACCTCCTACTCTTATTTATACCAATTCTACCTTCTAAGGAAACTTCTAGAGGAAGATATTTCTAGAAGCGGAAGCTTCTATTAGGTCTTCTTACATTGACCTATTCTCCTTTATTTATTAGGCCTTATTAACTAATGCCAACCTTTATTACATGGAAAAAATATCCTACTAACTAATGATCCATGAAGAGGGGTTAGGATTGGGTCCTAACATGCCCTCCCCCTTCAAAAGAATCCTTGTCCTCAAGGCTGAAGATGTGGAAACTATTAGAGTATGGTCGATGGTTCCCAATTCACATACTCTGGTGTTGTGTCCTTCCACTTGATCAACACTTCCTTTATAGTTCAACCACACATCTGAATTTCATGTGTATTGAAGAATTCTTCTAGTTGGAGCCAAAAGGAGACTTCTTCATCTAATTTTAGAAGGATGGTTTGGACCCTGCAGCTCTGTCCCACCACTTTCTTCAAATAGGAAACCTGGAATACCTAATGGATTTTGGAAGTGGCTGGAAGTGACAATTTGTATTCCATTGAACCAATACACTTGATGATATGGTAGGGCCCATAAAACTTGGGGGCCAACTTGTGATGTCCCTGAGATTTGATATATGTTTATTGGTAAAGTTGGAGCCAAAGAAACACCTAATCTCCTTCCTGAAAAACCCTTTCTGAACAATGTTGGTCTGCCTGTTTATTCATGCGATTTTGGGCCATGCGAAAGTTACCCTTGAGAGCCACTAGGGTGGTTGTATGAACTTGCAATAATGTATCAATAGATTGGACCTTTGATGTACCTAGAAGATAGGTAGTGACTGTAGGTGGTCATTGGCCATACATTGCTTCATATGAGGTCATTTGAGTGGTCGTATGATATGAATTATTGTACCACCATTCTTCCAAGGGAATCCATTTCACCCACTCATGTTGTTTGTCGAAATTAAAACACCTCAAGTAGGTTTCCAAGCATTTCTTGACCACTTCCATTTGTCCGTCAGACTAGGGGTGCTAGGATATTCTCATGTTCAGTTGGGTTCCCTGTAATTTAAGAAACTCTTTCCAAAATGTGTTGGTGAAAGTTGGGTCATGATTAGATACAATAGAGGTGGGCATGCCATGTAACTTGAAAATATGGTCCAGGAAAAACTGTACTACTAGTGTTGGTGTGAAAGGATGGGGTAATGCACAAAAATGTGCATACTTGGAGAGGCGATAAACCACCACCATGATGGTAGACTTGTTCCTAGCTTTCGGTAAGCCCAATATAAAGTCCATGGATATGTCCATCCACATAGAAGATGGAATGGGTAGGGGTTGGAGAGTGCCTGGAAGCTTGATAGTTTCCCCTTTATTACATTGGCACACCTCACATTCAGTGACAAATTGAAGGATATCATTGTTCATTCCTTCCCAGAAAAAAGAATGATGAGCATGGGCATAGGCCTTTTGGAAGCTCGAGTGACCCGCAATAGCCGATGAGTATAACTCATTTAAGATACTTGGCATGAGTGTTGAACAAGGTGATAGAACCAGGTGATATTTATATATTAGAATATTGTCTTTCCAAGTGTAGCCGTTGGGAGGATTAGGGTCCTTCTGAAGGCATTGAATTAACCTGGACATAGTCGAGTGTGTTAGCCACTCTTGTTGTACTTATTCAATCCAATCAAGGACCAGTAAGGATAAGGTAAAGAGGGAGCCATCCTCCTCATGTTGTATTGAAAATGAATCAACTACTATATTGTCTTTGCCCTTTTTATATATGATTTCATAATCATAACCCAACATTTTGGTCAGCCACTTGTTTTGTTCTGGGGAGGATAATGGCTTCTCCAAAAAATACTTCAGACTATGGTCATTTTTTTAATCTAAAAATTAGGAACAAAATGATATGGCCGCCATGTGTGCAATTCATGGAGAATGGCCAATTTTTTTTTTCACACATAGATCTACCCAAATTGCGGCTACTCAATGCTTGGCTAGTAAATGCCAATGGTCGACCATATTGTGTGAGAACTGCGTCAATGCCAGTGCCAGAAACATATGATTCTACCACAAAGGTTTTGTTGAAGCCAGGAGCTACTAGGAAATGAGTAGCTCACATGGATCACTTTAAATATGTGAATTCTTTTTCGGTAGCAGGTGTCCAATGAAATGCATTTTTCTTCAAAAGGTCGGTCAAGGGATTAGTAATTTTTCCATAATGGTGTACACAATTCTTGTAATATCCTGTGACACCTAGGAAACTCCTTAAGCTCTTTAAGGTCGTGGTTCATGGCCACTCTTGCATAGCTTGTATCTTTTTGGGGTCCACTTTTACCCCATTCTCTACCCACAATGTGTCCCAAGTATTCCCCTTCGCTAGTTCCAAAGGAACATTTGGGATTTTTGACAAAAAGTTAGTTTTCTTGGAGAAATTGAAGAAATTTATGCACATGGAGAAGGTGGCTATCCCAAGTGCAGTTGTAAATGGGAATTTCATCAAAGAAAACTAGGTCAAACTTCTGAAGGTAAGGTTTCAATATTTTATTTATGAGACTTTGGAAGGTGGATGGGGCATTGCAAAGACCAAAAGGCATGACCAAGAATTCATAATTTCCTTCATGAGTTCTAAAATTAGTCTTCGGAATATCTGCTTCCTTCATTCATATCTGGTGATAGATAGAGAAAAGGTATAATTTAGTGAAGACAGAAGCACCCTGGAGTTCATCCAATAGGTCATCAATGACATGAATGGGAAACTTATCTTTGATAGTCAGTTTATTCAAGGAATGAAATTCGTGACACATGCGCCAATTACCTTCTTTATTTAAGACCATCACCATGGGGGAAGAGTATGGGATGGTACTAGGGAGAATTACCCCTGCCTCTCCTAATTATTTTACCATCTTTTCTATTTCATTTTTTTGAGCAAATGAGTACCTGTAGGGACGTACATTGGAGGTTTGACTTACAGAAAGGAGAGGGATGCTATGATCATGCTCACCCCTGGAGGGATGTAAGGATATGGGAACCTCATAGACCTTGGGGTACTTTTCTAGTATTAACTGTAGGATAGGAGGAACTACCTGAGAGGATTTATTAGTGATCTAGATGGTATGAAATTGAGAAATCACTCCATAGTGGCCTTTCTTCAACATTTTTCCATCCTGTGAGAGTTGATGATTTCATGGGTGTTGATATTATGGTAGTTGTGAGAGGTATTAACCTCCATATGTAAACTTTAACTAGAATAGAATATTCCGAAAGCAAGAGAAACCCTAAACAAATGTGTAAAAACCCTAGAAGACAAGTCGTCTCACCAGAATATATAATATTAAGGTATTATCCTCCAGAAAGACTAGTCCTCTCCACAAGAAAAAGGTAAACATAAAATATAATTACCAGAAAGTCAGTTCAGCCCAGCCAAAAAAGTCACTGGATAGATTAGTATAAATAGAGGACATCTTGGCCCATTTGTTCACTCACTCTCACCCAGAAAACTAGAAACAATGTGCAAGTTTGGAGGAGGAGGAGGAGTAGTTGCAATAGAGAAGCTTTCTCTCATTCAGTCTTTCCGGTATGTTTATGTTGTGTGCTACCTTTGGAGAAGGTGCACTCTCTCTTGGTCATCTGTGGGTTATGGTGTGGCTTCCTGTAATCATTCTTTCTGTTAAAGGTTAAGGTGCTCTGGTGTGGATTTGTTCCTATGGTTGGGTGAAAATGGTGTAGCATTTTCTATGGTGAAACGATCACATCTACATTATTCTAACAGGTTATGGGACCACACCACCTCTGGAACAGTTTAACCACTAGAAGGTAGATTCACAGTTCACTGTCAAGATCATCACAATTGCAACGAGGGTTTTTGATCTTGCAACAAAAAAAACCCCTAACCTGTTTGTTTGGGAACCTTAAAGTGAAACGTTGAGACAAATTACTGGATATCGTAGTGCACCCTAACGAAGCACACCTCCTGGTGATGTTAGATTACAATTTTGACAAGTTTGAATTTTTAGGGTTTCTACCCTTGTCGCTGTAGTTTCCACTGCAGTTTTCCACTGTACATTTTTCCTTTTCAAGATTGTTGAGAGATATATATTGGAGGATGTTGAGGTTGATATTTCCCTAGATCAATGTGCCCTATCCTAGCAAACCTATTGGTGCTCATAGATTGTTGATCTATCAAGTTGAAGTTGTCGCTACTTGTCTCTACTACCGGATGGTGCCGCTGCTTACTGCTGTTGCCAAAGGTATGTACTTGTATATGTTTAAACTATATTATTATCTTAAGGGTTTTTTTACAAGAGAAGGGATTTTTGTCAAAGAAACAATCGTAGATCTAGAGGGAGGAACATCATACTCCATGTTTGATTGTTTTGATATGTCTCAGGTTTGCATACCAGGTTTGATATTTTAAGTTCAGAACAATAGCAATATTTAAGTTATATTGTTGTTATCGTTGTCAAATATTTAGTAACATTTGAATATTGATACAATTATCACTTAGTAAATGCTTATTATTTACAAGATGAAGTTGATCTCCTTTAGGAGAAGTTCTTGGTTATTGACCTAGATTCTAGTAAGGACATCTCCCATGAAGGATGTCATGGATATTTTGTTGTTTTTATTTATTGTTTCGGGCAGGTCATAAGAGATAAGTCTGAGAGGGAGTAAAATTTCAAAGGGAGTCAGTGATAAGGAATAATCAAGGTTTTGTGACACTTTGTAGGATGTAAAGGGGCATGCAACAAATAGAAGCATGGTCCAAGGATTCTCTTAGATAGAGGGATTTGACTTCATAATTTGAGATAAAGGATATTGTAGGAATTCATCAAAGACATGATTAAGGAAGGAGTAGTGAGGCTCCATCACTTATACATAGATGAGTATATAGCTTACATTTTCACTAAGCCTTTGTCTAGGACAAGCTTGGAAAGAGTGAAAATATTTCCCTGGGGGAGTATTGATGATCAAAACATCATGTCGATATTCCAAGATTGATCATATGGACTTGATCATGTGGGAATAGGCCTAGATGTAATCTCCAACTGAATATTTGATTTTCTTCTAGATCTCTTATATGTGAATTGCATCAGGCCTTGACACTCTCATGAGTAGGTGAGCAGTTAACTCACAAGTAGGTGAGTATCCTCGATAAGCATCGGGCTGACTCTATCTCCACAAGAACTGGGATGCAAACCAAGGGAGATAGGGAACATCTACATCTAGAGTAGATGTGCCCCAATGTAGTCTTCGACAAACAAAATACTCGAGGTGCTTGAGATGCAATTATATGTGTTTGATAGCATCGATCTGAATGCATTCACAAAGTGATCCTATGAGAATATCACCATGAGGTGTTTTTGGCTCCGATGTGGTCATAATTCTTGTCATGGGACAAGAACAAATTGAGGTTCTAGACACACGTGTCCGATAGAATCGAGCTAAATGTATTCATGGAGTGATACTATGAGAGGATCAACTATGAGGTGGATGTTTCTCGGATGAGGTCATGATTCTTTTCATGGGAAAAGGATGACCCGAGGTGATAGAAACATGGTGGTGGAGATAGATTATTCATATAGCTAAATGAGGATCATGGATATTGTGTTGATATGTTTGATTCCTGATTGCTACCAGATGATGCTGATAGTGATGATGATACTCACAACATGGGTGTATCCATGGGTGAGCACGTCATGCGGGTATAACCCATGGTGATGATGGTGACACACACTACAAGGTGTAGCTCTAGTATTGTCTATTGGGTTGTGGCTCCTAAATGAGATTGATAGGTCCACATGGGTGTAGCCATGTATGACATGATGATGCTACTAGTAGAATGGTCTGGAAGACTATGTGAGTCTTTCCCATGCCATGTGAATATGTATGGATGTGTTTGAGACCATTAATACCTCCCTATCTAAGATGGAGTGTTGATATTATGGTAGTTGTGGGAGGTATTAACCTCCATATGTAACCTTTGACTAGAATAGAATATTTTGGAAGCAAGAGAAACCCTAAACAGATGTGTGAAAACCCTATAAGACAAGTTGTCTCAACAAAATATATAATATTAAGGTATTATCCTCCAGAAATACCAGTCATCTCCATAAGAAAAAGATAAACATAAAATATAATTACCAGAAAGTCAGGTTGACCCAACCAAAAAATTCACTAGACAGATTAGTATAAATAGAGGACGTCTTGGCTCATTTGTTCACTCACTCTCACCTAGAAAGACATAAACGATGTGAAAGTTTGGAGGAGGAGGAGCAGAAACTGCAGTTGGGTAGTTTTATCTTCTTCAGTATTTCCAATATCTTTATCTTGTGTGCTACCTTTGGATAAAGTATGCTCTGATCTCTTGGTCATCTGTGGGTTATGGTGTGACTTCCTCGAATCATTCTTTCTATCAAATTTTAAGATGATCAAGGGTGGATTTGTGCCTATGGTTGGGTGACAATGGTGTAGCAATGTCTATGGTGAAACGAGTACATCTACATTATTGTAACAAGGGGAGCCCGCTTGGATACCTCAGAGGGTATAGGTGTGAGCCTCTTGGTGGAAGCTCATATATAATTCTTGATAATCCATAGTGATTGGTCCTAGAGTGCAAATCCATTCAATGCCCAATATAATATCACAACCACCCATGGAAATAGAGAACATGTGGGTTTTCATATGATAATCACCATTTGGAGTTTTACATTCTCACAATGACCCAACACTTCATTGTACTAGCATTAGCAATGAGGATTTGAAAATTAGAAACAATGCAGACAAAACAACAGATCTCTTTAGTAAGCCTGCGATGAATGAAATTATGGGTGCTACAACTATCAATCAACACCACAACCGGCCTATGTTTGATTTATCCCTTGATCTTCAATGTCTGTGGGAATGAAAAACCTAACAGGGAAATAAGAGATATGGCAAGTTCCTCTAGTTCCATAGGGGTTGCAACAAAATATTTTGCACGAACACTGGGTTGAGCATCCCGTAGGTCAAAGTCACATATGATAGTTTGTCTTCATAGGAAGAGGAAGTTGATGCATCAATACAAAATAACTTGTTTTCCCTACATTTATATCACATCGAGTACCTTTCAGAAAAGTACTTTCTTGCGATGCTCCACCATTTCTGTGGGAGATACCATTTGGACCTTCAAGGTTTGTGTCAAAGCTAGGTGAGCCTTGGGGCGATGACGGTTGGTAATGTATCCTTCAGGGGTGGAGCCTGAAGGATAGTGTTGGCACAGGGGCATACCCAGGGTTCAACGCTTCAACATTGCACCAACAAAACCCTAACTACCAGCCCTTTCAGAAACACCTGTGAAGTAGATGAAGTCTCACCCAAGGTAGAGGGAGGGGGGCTTGTAGGACTCAAGTGTCTACAACCTAGCTAGGACACAGATCTATGATTACAACAATTTAACAAAGAACTTAGACAATAATATGCATTAGTCTTTAACCCTTATTCACATCGCAGGCAAAAACCCTAATTATAGAACAACGCAGTATTCATCAAGATCTAAATATATCTAACCATTCAACACATAGCATCAAATTAGATCTAGTATTCATTCAAATATAAGGCACTAAGCTACTACATCATATGCATCTAACATACATAAATATTACAACACTAAGAATAAATCAGATCAATAACATATCAGCCACAACGCACAAAGAAACCACAACACAAGATATACGTGGTTCACCCCTATGTGGGGCTACATCCACCAACTCTTCTCCTCTTTTATTAGCTTCTTCCAATCTTCTTACATGCATAGAGCCAAAAATACGCCTCTCCATAGGATAGGAGATCTATACGCACCTCGCTAGACCCTCCTTCCCCGAGTTATATCCTAGAACCAAGCCTCTACATAGTCTGTGCACAAAGCCTTTTAAAATCACTTGCACTTAGCTCTGCAAGTCTTAACACACAGTATGCACAAAGCTGATTACAAATAATTGCACTAAGATACACACACCCACTACTACTTCTTACATTTCTTATCTCCCTATTTATATATTACAAAAGAGGCCTAAGCATGGGTAAACCCATGGGTCGACATCCCATACCTGTTACATCAACACTAAACCCAAAAAACCCGCAAAAGGGGGAGATATCCCATGATCTCTGCTTCGCTTGGGTGCTCTATCTTTGACCAGCCTATTGAAGTCCCAAAGTGGTCAAACATGACCAATATTCTCCAAAACTTGGTCGAGGACTAACAGGCCCCCAACACTCACCTGTGACTCATCCCGAGTCACTCTGATTTGGGAAATTATGCTTTGAAGGAATCGAGATTAGCTCAAGCTACCTCGACTTGCTGCTTAGCCAGAGCCTCCTTCTCGAAATCCTCTTGAATGAATGTCTCGGTGATAGGTCCTTCCAAGTGCTGTTCCATTGTAGTGACCACTTGTTCCAGCCGTGCACCTTGTCCCTCAATCTCCTCGAAAAGTGTGCAGGCTTCGTCCTGTACCAACTGGAGTCTTTGGGTCACTTCCATGACTCTACTCTCGATGGAATGGATTTTCTGCTGAACTACGCACTGTTCCTGTGACCTTTTCATATTCTCAACCACTGAAAGTAGTTTCAGCTGTGCTTGCACTGTCGATGCTTGTTCCTTTTCCTCCTAGATTTGTGCTTCTAATGTTCTTAGTTTTGGGTCCTCTACAAGGCACTCATAGGTCTGCGCACTTCGGTTAATGAGTTTCTTGCATTCTAATGCCAATTCCTTGATTCTTTCGACTGCACTCTAGGTTGTTTCTTCCCTCTAATATCGCACTTCCTGTGGAGTGCTCGACACTGCTTGCAATTCCAGTTCTACTACTCTTGCTTGAAGCTACAGAATGGCTTCAGCGAGATTCCTGACTTGGATCTCAGTTGTCTCTTATTCCATCTGTGCCAATCCTGACACAGATCGAAGTGCCCGAGTGACTTATTCTCTAACTCCAATATGTTTCGCGAGCATTTGATCTTTCTCTCTCTATATCTACTCTCTTTCCTCTTCAAACTTCGCTCAGAGGTCATCTTTCTCTTGCTGCACAACTCGAATTTTCTCTAGAGCTTCCTCCTTTTCTTGCTTCAAGGCCATTGTGGCCTATTATTTTTCCTCCTGTACTCGACGAAGGAGAGCCTCTATCGCATATGCTAATCGATGTAATTGGGTAGGCTCATATCCTACTTCTATACCCCCTGATGACAATGACACAGTAGACATTGTGCGACTCGAATAGAGAGTCCGTTGTACCCCTTTGATATCTGCCTCAATCCTGTCATACATTGTATCCTGTTTGGCTCCGTTTCACTGCAAAATGTCCTCCAAGGTATCTGATACAGCTGCGATGATGAGGTCGATATCATCCACCATAAGTACAATCTGTAATTGAGGCTTATTGGATTGTGACTTCTTCCGTGATGAGGGTTCCTTTAGAGAAACCTTTCTTTTCTTTCATGTCTCGGCCTCTGTAAGGGGATGTTGGCACCAGGACAAAGTGGAAAGAAGGACGATCATGGGAGGGAAAGTGTGCAGGAAACTGAAGTGACAACTGGAAAAATATCAGCACAAGAAAATGCAAGAAAGCATGCATATAGGAAAGCGACAGCTGGAGGAAGAGCAACACACGCATGGGAGAAAAACCTAGCATAAGAAGGGTTAGGGTTTTGGTAATATTTTGTAACTGGCTGAAGAGCCCGAAATGT
>JASDQU010754041.1:21054-35648 GCA_032191745.1 Picea mariana
TGGTTGGAATGTTGCAAAGAAGTTCTATCAAGTTGGGTACGAATGAGACATGAAAATGAAGTGGTAGTATATTTAATAAAAACAAGGGAAGAAAGTAGAAGAATACACAATAGATTTTCCATCGGCTATCAATCAAGTCGTATATTGTAGGGAACAAATATAAAATAATGCTCAATTATGTTGAAGCATTGCATAGCCAAATTCAAAAGGATTTGGCCTTGTTTAACATTGGCACATTCGATGATACATGTGACAAGGCTAGGTATGTGGAAGAAAATGGAGGATGGACAAAGGGTGCATCAAAGGAAGGTTCATCCAACAACTCCTATGGACATAAGAGAGGACACAAGCTAGAGGTCCTTAAGAATACTTCCAATGGTACCAAGAAAGGTGAAGAGAAGCAAGTCGGGAGCAAGACTCACACTATCTACAAACATTGTGGGAAGATTAGACATGATGGTCTCTAATGTTTCACTACCCAACAACTAGTTGTAAAAACTTCTTTATTGAAAAGTGAAAAGATCAAGAAGCAGGTGGAACTTTTATTGGAACGAGAGGCCATTCAACTAAGCACATCACCTCGTGGTATTGGTGCTTAATAAGGATGGCATGTGGTGTATGTGTGCGGATTTTTTAGCCTTGAACAATATCACCATCACAAAATGATCTACCCTTTGCCCGAGAAAAATTATTTGATCTATCAATTCCAGGGAGAGTCCTACTTCACCAAGTTGGGTTTGAAGTTTTGATATCATCAAGTGAGAATTCAAGGGGAGGACATATGGAAAACATTGTTTGAGATGAATAGCAGGTTGTTTAAATGGATGACTATGCCATTTGTCATATGTAACGTACCTGCCATTTTCATGCATCTTATGAGTGAGATTTTGAGTCCATATTTGGAATCTTTTGTCATTGTATACTTAAGGCATATTGGTCTTCAATAACAATTGGTAAGAGCACTCATGACATTGGAGAGGGTTATGTAGAATTTGAGGGAGCATAAGTTGCAAGGCATTCTAAAAAAGAAGGAGTTTCAAAGATGAACATCTTGTGCTTTATTCATTATCAATGGAGAACAAATCTACATTGATTTGAACAAGAGCCATTTTTTATTGTCCATCCAAAAATAATGTATCTAAAGGCCAGATATTTTTGGGTTTAGCAAGCCACTTTAGAATATTCTTTTTATCCAAGGTCTCCACGATAGTGGCACCATTGGATGGGTTGACTAGATAAAATGAGGCTTTTATATGGGAAGCAGGGCATGAGAAGGTGTTTGAAGCTTTGAAGATAAAGGCACATAAATCCCTAGTGTTGGGTTTACCAAATTTGAAAMTTCCTTTTGATATTGAATATGATGCCTTGGGTTATGCCATGGGAGTGGTGTTGTTGAAATAAGGTAGGTCAATTTCCCATCACTTGGAAACCTTTATCAAAACATTCGTTAACTACCTGACATATGGCAAAGAGTTGTATGTGATCATGTAATTATCCAAATACTAGAGACAACATTTGATTGGCAAGGAAACCATGATATATGTGTACCATCAATGATTGCAACTTTTGCAAACTCAATCTAAATTGTAGCAAAGGCAACACTTCAAGTAGATTTCGTACTTATAGAAATTCAATTTGGTCATTTAGTACAAGAAGGGTACCCATAATAAGAATGTATACTTTATATCGAGACCTCTAATGGTGTCATTGCCAATTTTATTGTAGCTATATACAATTGAATCTATATTTTTAATGGATGTGTACATCGTCGATCATGAATTTCACCCACTATTGCAAGCAAAAGGGGAAGTTGATGCAACTATGTTGTCATGTTGCAAACAAGGGTTTTCATGTGGAAGATGGTATATTTTACCGCTATGTATAGTTATGCATTTCTAAGGGAGAAAAACTATTGTTGTTAATAAGGGAAGCACATGGTTTAGGCGCTGTAGAAATTTTTGGTGTGCATAAGACAGTGGACAACTTATGGTGGTGTTTCTATTGACACGTATGTAAGTAATTTCCTAGAAGTTCACAAGGAAACATGCTTTATGTAGCCTCTCTAAACCTACAATCATAAAGTTGGGATTGTACACTCCACTTCAAATACCACCCATTCAATTGGATAGTATCTCAGTGGTTTTTAATGGAGGATTGTTATAGGTGAGGATACAAGACAACTTCATTCTTGTGATCATCAATTGATTTAGTAGAATGTATATGCTCATTATTTGTATAAATTCAATGATAGGGTAATATGAAATGAAATTATTCTTTACACATGAGGGTGCATTTTGGGTTGCCTACATCTATTGTTTGAATAGGGACAACAAGTTTCTCATCCACTTTTGGACCACATCATGGGCTTTAATGGACATCAAGTCGAAGAGGAAAGCTACATTTCATTTGCATATAGAGGAACTAACTAAAATGGTTAATCACACATTAGTACAATCACTTCCCCTGTATAATCACAAACATCCAAAGATAAGGGTTGAAAGTATTCATGATCTGATTGATCAATTCCAGGGAGAGTGTTACTTCACCATGTTGGATTTGAAGTCTAGTTATCATAAAGCGCGAATTTTGGAGGAGAAAATTTAGAATACATTATTCAAGATGAAGAAATGGTTGTTTGAATGGATGGTTATTCCATTTGGCTTATGTAATGCACCTTCCACTTTCATGCATCTTACGAATGATATTTTGAGTCCATACTTGGAATATTTTGTCATTGTATATTTAAGGATATATCCATCTTCAATAATAATTATTAAGGGCACTTGCAACATAGGAGAGGATTCTATAGACTTTGAGGGAGAATTAAGTTGTAAGGCAGCTAAAAAAGTGTGAGTTGCCAAGATGAAAATCTTGTGCGTGGGATTCATTATCAGTGGAGGACAAATCTACATTGATTTGAACATGATGTAAGCTATTTTTTATTGTCCATCCCCAATTAAAGTAACCAAATTCGCGATATTTTTTGGTTTAGCAAGCCACCTCAAAAGATTCATATGTAGGGTCTCAAATATAGTAGCCCCATTGCATGGGTTGACTAAATAAAATGAGGTTTTTCTATGGTAAATAGAGCATCAAAAGGCATTTGAAGCTTTGAAGGATAGACATGTCAATCCCTAGTGTTGGGTTTATCAAATCTAAAAAATCCTTTTGATAGCAAATCTAATGGCTTGGGCCATGCCATAGGAGTGGTGTCGTTGTAGTAGGGTACGTTAATAGAACATCTATTGGAAACATGTATGGGAGCATTCGTTAACTACTTGACATATGATAATGAGTTCTACGTGATCAAACAATCAATCAAATATTGGAGATATTATTTTCTTTGCAAGGAAACCCTGATACACTCATACCATCAATTGTTCTAGTTTTTGCAAACTCAATCAAAATTGCAACAAAGCCAACACTTCAAGTAGATGTTGTACTTATAGAAACTCAATTTGGTCATTTGGTACAAGAAGGGTGCCCATAATAAGATTGCATATTATATATCGAGACATATAATGGTGTCAATGTTAATTTCATTTTAGCTAGATACATTAAATATATGGTTTTCATGGACATGTACATCATTGATAATGAAATTTGTCCATTGTTGCAAGTAGAAGGGGGTGTTGATGTCACTTAGGTGTCGTGTTACAGACAAGGATTTCATGTGGAAGATGGTATTCTTTACCACTATGTATAGATATGTGCTTCTAAAGAAAAACAACTATTGTTGTTTGTTGGACACATAATCATTGGGATTACATTACTGATGTAAATAGCATTGTAAATATGAAGAGTCGTGGGTGATAGGAAGAGTCACACAGAAGGTGAAGACCAACCATCACTCAGATTTGTATTGATTTGTATTTATATATGTTTTATGTTAATAAGATGCATCAAGTGTGGAGTTATGAATTCTTCCTATAACTAGACTGTTAGTGGTATGAGAGTGCAGGTTAACTTCATGAGTGTTTCTTCTCACATGCAAAAAATGCCTCGTGCCTGCCTGTCAGTCCCTCTCCTTTCTCTGTTCGATTCTTTGTCTCTCTGTCGATCCTTCTACGTTCCATTCTAACCAATTCTTTGTGCATTTCTCTAATGCTCTAATTCTCCCTCGGTCCATTCACCTCCTTCAATATAGTCCATGTGAAGTTATTCACATGACTCTCTTGTAAATCCTAATATTAGGTGCCTCCACATAGGAATGAACTATAGACCTTCACTCGATCTGCCTCGTGAATCTCTTGTAGATTTATGAAGCATGACGAGATATAGAGTGGGTGTATATATGGGCATTTGTCTGATTGCACATGTCTCACATGAGCTAAAATGCACTTTTTTTTGAAAGAGATGGGCATGTGAAATTCCTGAGAAATTCATAAATATGGGGAACCATAAAGAAATAAAATGCCAATGCATATCGACTCTGATTAAGGGTGATCCAGGTGGATATTGGTGGCCACCCACCTATTCCAACTGGCTCCTCATGTCCATTTTTTATTCAGCACGTCTTTCTGTAATGCTTTATAATTGTGAGATCTACACTTTTGGTGTTGTCTGAAGCCTCACACATTCTGTAGGTGGATACAGGTGGCCTCTCTCCTAATCCAACTAGCTTATGTTGTATGTTTTCATGTCAGCACATCTTGTTGCACTTCCAGGGCTATTTTGGGGCCCTAAACATTTTTTTTTGACTTGCCATAGTTAGACTGTAGACGAAGTCAGAGTCTGATAAAAGAATGTGTAGATCTCTGAAAGACCTTTCCAACGGGATATCACGCGCCTAAAACAGAGGTCATATGCAAAAGTTATGGCCCTAGGAAGTTGAGGTACCAAATTACACCAACTTACCCATAGGGCCCACATGACTTTTGGTGTTTCACCTTCTAGTGTTAGGTTTTTGGATGTCTAGGGTTTTGGCACTCATGAGTAATATGAAAAGGGCCTATGGAGCCTCATTGTAATCCATTCTGCTTAGACAGATGCGCGTAGCAGCCACATCTCTTCTCAAAGATAGATACCACCATTCGAGCAAGTTTTAGTTCTGCAGTTTTACAGTTTCAGCCTATTTCATTATTTAATAGAAGATATTGTTCATTGGATATTTGTGTTATTCTTCATATCTCTGTGTTTATGATATTCATTATGTTAATCAGTTCGTTCCGCTCCTAAATATGGATCAGTGGTATCAGAGCGGTTTGCTCTTCATTTATCTTTCCGTGCATGTCCTCGACAAGGTCTAGGTACAAGTTGGGACTCGAACCAATCGATCCATTACTAGATCGGTCGCACCAAGCTTGACAACAACCTATGGGAGACGAAAATAAATATGATGGAGCATGAGATCCTATTAAAATGTTGCTCGAGGAAGCCCTCGCACGACAAAGGAATGAAATGATGAACAACTTTGCGTAAATCCTTCGACGGTTGCCCACGGGAGAAGCATCTTCATCAAGCGGCCATGCAACCCCCTTCAAGGTACATGTAAATCTTGATATTCCATTATTTGAAGGACTGATAGATGTGGATGTTGTAGATAAATGGTTGAATCTGCTCGAAGGATATTTTTCGGTCCACAATTTTTTCGATAGGGAAAAGATCACTTTTTCACTCCTCAGGGTCGTTCCCCATGTTAAAGACCGGTGGGATACTTACTCTGAGCAAAGGGTCATGGAGGAATCTGCAATCTTTGTGGTGGCCCCTACATGGGATTCCTTCTGGAACGCCATTAAAGAACAATACTACCCTGTTGGAAGCTACGAGGACCAGTACACCAGATGGACCACCCTACGTCAAGAAAGGGACCAAACAGTACCAAACTTCACCAATATTTTCCATACCCTACGCACCAAATTGGGTATCAAAGATTTTGATCGTAATCTAGTGCTCAAATATCACGGTTGTTTGCATAGATATATTCAAACAGAACCGGAGTTCCTAGACATCGCCTCATTGGGCACGACTTATAGATACGTTGTCAAGTTCGAGCAGAAGTTTAAGCAGAAACGGTGAGAGTTTGGATCTGCAAACCCCTCACAGCCAAAGCAGGGAAAAGGAAACCCTAACGCATACATCAAGATACCAAGTCGATATGGCCGCCCTCAGGACAATCCATCCAATCCGCAACACAAGAAGGGAAACAAGAATATGAAGAAGGACACGGTAAAATGGTGTGAATACCATAAGAGTCCTTGGCACAACACCGACGAATGTTGCTCCAAGCAGTCCCTCATGGCTAAGCTGAAGGCTTTCGAGTCAGAGGTCGATTCTGATTCCAATTCAAATCCTGGAGGAGAGAAGCGGATTATCGATGTTGAACCCAGTTCCACGGTTGCTACCACCAAAGTTCGGCCAAGTGAACCAGAAGAACCAAAGGAAGGGGAATGCCTCTTTCACTCGCAGATGTGGGTCAAGGGGGCTTCGATTCATTTCATTGTCGATAGTGGTAGTCAAAAGGACCTGATTTTAGCAGAGGTTGTCAAGCGGTTGAATTTTCCAATGACACCGCACCCACAACCCTACACCATCGATTGGCTTTGTCAAGGAAGAAATCTCTGTGTCAGCCAACAGTGTCGTCTGCCCTACAACATCAAGCCTTTCAAAGATGAGGTACTGTGTTTTATTTATCCCCTTGAAGTTTATGATGTTATTTTAGGACAACCATACTTTTGGAAGCGTCATGATGTGTATGAGTCTAGACCCCACAGTCTTATTATTACTTTGGGTAGACAATTGTACAGGATCCCAGAGGTGGCACCGCCTACTGCTATTTCTTTAATCTATGCTAAGCAATGCAGTAAGGTCATTTCACAGACCGAGAAGTTCATATTCTTTGTGATCCATGCTCACAGTAAGTAGAAGGTCATTGCCACATATGTGGCCTCTACACAATGCCTCTCTTTGCAGCAGACACAAGTGGACGGGATCGTGGAAGAATACAGAGACATCTTCGCCTCACCTACAAAGGTACTGACACACTGCCAAGTCAAGCATCCAATTGATCTGGCCCCCAGCGCACCTCTACCTAATGGACCAGTCTATCGGCGCTCACTGATGGAGAATGATGAAATCCATCGTCATATCCAAGAGATTCTTCAAAAGGGGCACATCAGACCCAGCTCCTCCCCTTGCGACAATCCGATTGTACTGGTGCATATGAAGGATGGGACTTGGTGACTCTGCATTGATTACAAAGCCTTAAACAAAATCACAGTCAGGAACCACTACCCCATTCCCAAGATTGATGACCTTCTTGACTAAATCAAGGGGGAAAATTTCTTCAGCAAGATTGACCTGAAGTCCGGCTACCACCAGGTTCCCATCGAACCAACTAGTGTCTGGAAGACAACTTTCAAGTCTAAAGAAGGTCTCTACAAATGGCTAGTCATTCCCTTTGGCTTAACAAATGCACCAGCCATGTTCATGAGGTTGATGGACGACATATTGAGACCCTTCACCAACTCCTTTGTGGTTGTATATTTGGATCATCTTCAGCAGAACGTGGGAGGAGCACAAGAGTCATATTCAGTAGGTTTTGAACACTTTGCAGCAGCACAAGATTTATGTCAGCTTGGAAAAATGCTATGTTGGCGTGAACAGGTTCCAATACCTAGGATACATTATTGATGAGCATGGGGTACATGTTGATCCATCTAAGGTACAACGCATTCATGACTGGCCAGGACCGACCACATTGACCGAGCTTCGGAGATTCTTGGGACTGGCCAATTTCTACAGACGGTTCATGTTGGGATTCTCCCATATTGGTTGGGCCCTCAGCCAGGTGACCAAGGGTGGTGGTAGGGCCAAGTTTGTGTGGGGGAAGGAGCAGCAATGAGCATTTGATGATCTGAAACATCATTTGTGCTCAGCTCTAGTACTCTCCTTTCCCAATCTGCAACAACCATTTGAGATTGAGACTGTTGCATCTGACTATGTTGTGGGTGCAATTCTCACTCAGCATGGGCATCTGATGGCATACCATAGAGAAACACTCACTGATGTTGTCCGAACAATACCCCACCTATGACAAAGAAATGTATTCCATTGTACAAGCATGTCATCAATGGAAACATTAAATTCTGGAGAAAGAGATGATCATACACGTTGATCACAAGCCTCTGCAGTTCATACAGACACAGGGGAAATATCAAAATGATCGCCATCAAAATTAGTCCACCTACCTGCAGCAGTTCCATCTCAACATCAAGTATAAGACAGGTATCTACAATCATGTCATTGACTGCCTTAGTCGGCCTCATGCGGTTGCACTCACCATTGTGCTCCATTCCTGTGGACATGAAACATCAAAGTGGCCCCAACTTTACCAGCAAGATCTAAACTTCGCCACCACATATCATCTCTTGGGTATAGGCGCCATTGTCACTGATTTTCACATTCAGGACGGAATCTTATGCCACCTGGGCCATCTCTGTGTTCCTACAAGTGAGCATGCAAAGCTGATTTGAGAAGCCCACTACAGCCGGGTGGCGGGACATTCTGGTCGTTCTTCAAAAGCATTTTTATTGGCAAAATCTTCAACATAACGTCAGCAAATATATCAGATCTTGCACTGCCTGCGCCATTGCCAAGCCAGCCATCAAGAAGCAAGGCTTATACACCCCTCTTCCTATTCCCGAGAAGTAGTGGGAATCCATCTCCATGGATTACATGTCTGGTTTGTTGTCCACCAAGCATGGAAATGACTACGTGTTTGTGGTCGTTGATTGGTTTTCGAAGATGGCCATCCTCACAGCTTGTAATAATAATTTCATAGTGGTAGATACTACCAAGCTCTTCTTCGAGGGAGTTTGGGTCCACTTTGGGATCCCACATACCATCATCTCCGACCAAGACAGTAGGTTCCTCAACACCTTTTGGTCGAGTCTCTAGTCTCTATTGGACACCAAGCTCACAAAATCCACTGCTTTCCACCCCCAAAACGATGGTCAAACCGATGTCGTCAATCAGATGATTGTGCACATCCTGTGCATGTACAATTCTAAGCATCCCTGAACATGGGACGAGAGTCTCCCATATGTCCAACACAGTTACAACAGGGCTCTCCATAGTTCCACCGGCGATAGCCTATTTCAGGTGGGTCTAGGATTCCAACCCTTGGGACCCATTGATGTTGCACTTCCTCTTGCCACCGCATAGACAGACTCTTCTCCTGATCAGTTTCTGATCAATAAAGCCACCAAATTCAATGAGTGGATTCAGCACATCCACCAACAGGTCCAGGAGATTTTGCAAAAATACAATGGTAAGTACAAGCAACGCCATGATCAACACAGGGTACCACACCAGTTTCAGGTTAGTGACAAAGTCTGGTTACATTTGCAAAAGGAGCGTCTCACCGGGCCCCACCGGAAGCTTCTCCCACTTCGTTATGGGCCTTACACTATCACCAAGGTTGTCGGTAGCAATGCTTTTGAGCTCAACACTCCACCCTTCCTTGGTCTGCATCCAGTGTTCAATGTGGATCTCCTTCGGCCATATTTTCCACCGTTATTGGACACCTCTGAGATCTTCGAACAACTGACAACAATAGATCTCAACCCTGACTACATGGAACAAACATCCATTGATTAGATAGTGGACACACAAGTCAAGGGCACCCGCCAGTAACGGATCCAGCTTTATAAGGTTGTCAAGGCAAGGCAACTCGTACACCAAGGAAAGTGGCTCACCCGAGGCCAAATCCAACAGAAGTTTTCTCACATGATGGGGTAACTCAACGCAATGGAGACCATTGCTTCCTAAGGGGGGAGGATTGATCCAGGTGGATATTAGTGGCCACCCACCTATTCCAACTGACTCATCGTGTCCGTTTTTTATTCATCATGTCTTTCTGTAATGCTTTATAATTGTGAGTTCTACACTTCTGGGGTTGTCTGAAGCCTCACACATTCTCTAGGTGTATACAGGTGGCCTCTCGCCTAATCCAACTGGCTTATTTTGTATGTTTTCATGTCAGCGCATCTTGTTGTACTTCTAGGGCTATTTTGGGGCCCTAAACATTGTTTTTTTTTTACTCACCACAGTCAAACTGTAGACAGAGTCAGAGTTTGAAGGCGTAATGTGTAGATCTTTGAAAGACCTTTCCAACGGGCTATCACGTGCCTAAAACGGAGGTCGTATGCAAAAGTTACACCCCTAGGAAGTTGAGGTGCCAAATTACACTAACTTACCCATAGGGCCCACATGACTTTTGGTGTTTCACCTTCCAGGGTTAGGTTTTTGGATGTCTAGGGTTTTGGCACTCATGAGTAATATGAAAAGGGATTATGGTGCCTCATTGTAATCTATTCTGCTCAGATGGATGCGTGTAGCAGCCACATCTCTTCTTAGAGATAACTACCACCATTCGAGCAAGTTTCAATTCTGCAGTTTTACAGTTTCAGCCTATTTCATTATTTAATAGAAGATATTGTTCATTGGATATTTTTGTTATTCTTCCTATCTCTGTGTTTATGATATTCAATTTTTTAATAAATTTGTTCCGCTCCTAAATCTGGATCAAAGGGATCCATAAATATTATGCAAGTTGTCCATGTTTTGTTGGTGCCTCTCTGAGTCGCCCACACTGCGTTTGTGAATTTTCTCCACCAATACTATAAAATGACAAACTGGAACGATACTAAACTTTTGATATGATGAGTCTAGTTTTGTTGAATACTCAACATGCCTAAGAGACTTTTGATATCACAGAAGGTTTTGTGTAAATCAATCACTGCAAAGGGTGAGGTATTCTCCTTAGGCACTTCAAAGGAAGGTTCCACATTCCAATGGGGTCTCACCTTGTCATTCATTGAAAGAAACCTGCACATAGGGATATTTGTGCCCAATTTGTTGTTCTAGGAGTGTTGATAACAATATAAAGAAAAGAGATACAAAATTTCAAATATGTTTGTATTGTGTTCATGAGTATATCTTAATTTTTGTGGACGCCTAATTGGAGAATTTTTCCTTAGCTTTAAGAGTTGTAGTCTCATTGTGCATTTTTTTTTTCTTTGGAATACTTGAATTTTTGGGTAGCTTCAAAGCACTGTTGGAAAATGCATTCTCTCATATCAGATAATGCAATGACGTGGTGTTGACTAGTAAAGAGAATTACAGAGAATGGTATGAAAATATAAAAAGCAAGTTGATCTTCAACTATTTGTGGAATGGAATTTGTGAAGCAGAAATTGTTAGTGAAGAAGAAGTTGAATTGGCTACCACAAAAGCACAACCAACGAGTAGCAAACTGACCATTCCTACATCATAAAGGATTTTTTTCATATGGAAGGACAAAGACCAGAAATCATATGTTGTGATTGACAGGAAGCAAAGAGGTGAGCCATAATATTATGTCTATTAATGGCCCCTATAGTTATTTGAAGAGATTGAATGACTTGTATGGCACTCACTCAAAACTCGAACTCATACAGTTGTTAGTGAAGCTCTTCAACCTAGAAGTGAAGAATGATGACCCTATGGATTTAGCTTCTATAATCAAATCCATAATCTGTGGCATTGATGCCACTGGAGTGAATATAGACCTCCCTCTCATAGCCTTCATCAAGGCCCTCTACCCTACATATTCTCACTACCTTGAATCTATGCAATCTAGTGGTCAAATGAAATCCATCGCATTTGACACTTTGGTGGAGAAAGTTGCAGAATGTGAAAAAGCCAGTGGAAAGAAGTCAACCAATTCCACTGGTGAAACCATATGACTTTCTCAAAAAGGGAAGATTCAACCACGTGATTCTTCTAGAATATAAGAAAGCAAAAGAGGACGTGGAAGAAATACTTTCAAAGGCAGGGGGTAGACAAAAACAAGGCAGGAGATCTAATCTTCATTGTACCCATTGCAAAAAGAATGGGTCACATGAAGCAAATGACTGGAGAGTTCTTGTTAAGCCCTGGAAAAATCCCCATACAAAGCCCCATGTTATGTATAAAACCCCTTATTAAGCCCTAGATATTGAATTATTACATTTTTAGTGTTATATTTGTATGTCGGCTAGAACTCTTCATTGCACCATTTCATTACAATTGTACCCTTTGTCTCCTATATATATAAAAACGAGACTTAGTCTTAGGATCATATTATCTCATCTCATATTGTATTATGAATTGGATATATTGTAAAAGGAGGTTTCCCCCTCGAAGTGGACTATAAGAATTGACTTTCTATCATTTTTAAGGCATTGGATCATAACATTTGGTATCTGAGAATCGGTCCTAGGGTTTTGCCTCTTCAAGCGAGTCATCTTGGCATTTTCACTATAATTGTTTTTTCTAGGACGCTTTAGACAACAAAATTTGGGTTATTTAGAAGATGTATCAAGGTATCTATGGTTAAAATTTAATCTTTAGGGTCATTATACTTTCGGAGATATACCCTATGGAAGATAGGGTTTGTTGACTAGTCCTATAACTAGTCTCAAACAGGTGTTATGGGTAAAAACGTAATATATTCTTCAATGAAGATCCAAATTCTTTGAGACCTATTGCATTTGAAAGAGGACACTACATAGTATTTCTGGTAGAAATTTCAGAATCGAGTATCAACTATTGGATATGTGGCATTTTTTGCAAATCCCCTCCCCCGAAAAGGCAAAAAATCAGCAAGGTTTGGGAAAGTTACCCTAACTTTCACTTGGCACATCGAATTTTGGTTAGACCTATGGCATTGAAAAGAATCCATTTCATAGTACTACATGCCGAAATTTTAGACTCAGAAGAGCAGAAATTTCATAAATGCATCGGAAGGAAGGTCAGCCACGAGGACATAATCCAAATTAAGGGCTTGAAAGGTACGTAACTTACAATTGGCATAGATTTTTATTGGAAGATCTATTTTTGGTGATTTAAACGTTGTGATGAAGAGAAAAAAGAGGATAATTATTATTCTATCATATGGCTCCAAAGGCTCCTCCAAAAAATATTGGTACTCCTCATAAAATCACACGAATGACTTCCGAAGAAAATGAAGACTTTGAAAATAGACTAACCCAATTAAAGAACCAAGTTGATGAAATGAGTAGTAGCAGTATTTTAAAACATGTGCATTTAACACATTCTCAGGAACATATGAAAATAATATGGATGAAACTATGAAAAGAAATATGGATGAAACGGAAAACAAGATGGATAAGAAGATGACTCAAATGGAAAATAAGATGGATAAGAAGATGGATGAATATAAGAATGGCATTAAATAATAAATACAAAAATCCATGAAGGAATTGAAAAAATCCATGTCTTCCATGATCTTTCATGCTCAAGATGAGAGACTCTCTAAAGGAAATGTCAAAATGCAAGGAACTCAGGAAAATAAAGGTAGTATTCTGGTTGAACAGACTGCTGATAATAAGCAATTTTCTAGTGGATTTAACTCTAATATTGGAGTTAATTATGGCAGGGGTTCTAAATTCAACTTTCCCAAGATTGAATTAAAGAAATTTGATGGTACAAAGGTCTTTACCTGGGTGAACCAAATAGAAAATATTTTGAACTGAATAATATTATGAATGATAAGAAAAGGATTCACATAGGAACTTTGAACTTTGAGATAAAACTATATCAATGGTATCAATGGGTAGTTAAAAGGAAGCCCCCTTTTTATCATTATACATGGGGTCTATTTACAAGAGACTTAGAAGCACAACATGGGAAAGTTTGGGAACATGACTACTTCAGTCAATTGACAAGAATCAAGCACTTAGGTGATATTGAATATTATAATTCAGAATTTCAAGTATTGCACACAAGGGTGGATGACATAAGTGATTAACATTTGTTGTAAGATTACATGGGTGGATTAAAAGAAGACATTAAACATGAGTTTTTCCTAAAACATCCTGGAAATATTATGGAAGCTATGTAATTTTCTCATCATATTCAAGCCAAGAATAAGGCTACACATAGTCTACCATGATGAAAGAAGAGCAAAGAGATTGTGTTTAAATTGTGACAAAAAGTACAGTAAGGCGCATAAATGTAGTGAGAAGAAAGTATACTACATAGAAAATGAAGAGGAAGAATATCAAGAATTGGAACCATCTCAAGATCTAGAGTTAGAAGAGACTACTCCAACGATATATTGTCATGCATTGGTTGGAATCAATACTCCATAAACCCTCAATATAGAGGGATATATCAAAAAGAAAAAGGTAACAATGTTGATTGATTCTAGTAGTACCCATAACTTCATCAATTACAAATTAGCAAAATATCTCAATTGCTTTGTATATCCAGTACCAAAGTTCCAAGTAATGATTGCAGATGGAGTTACCATAAATTGTTCTAGGAAGTGCCATAGTATTAAGCTCAATATGGGGGAGTATTTATTGGATAGCCCCGTGATTGCCATCAAAATGGGTGGTGTTGATGTTGTATTAGGATTCCAATGGTTACAATCATTGGGAACAATGGCCCTTAATTTTCAAGATCTTTTCATGAGATTTTCCTCAGAAGGCAAGGAAATTGAGCTTAGAGGTATCCAAGGGAAACCCTCTAAAATGATAAGCTCTAACAGCATGACAAAATTACTCAAAAAGGGACACGATGGTGTAATTGCACAATTGTGCTCA
>JASDQU010754042.1:25656-36451 GCA_032191745.1 Picea mariana
CCTAACACTCTTGTCCTTGAATTTAGATTCTCCCGAGATTTTAGCCTTGCTCCTTGACTCCATTATACCCTAAGGCACTAGTCTAAACCTTAAACGTTGAGATTCTTGTTTCAAAACAACACCTTTAAACTTCTCCAATTTCAAACCCTAACTAACCCTAATGTCTTACTAACCCTAGACTTATGATGACGTCATGCCTTTTTTGAACTCTTGTTTGGTGTAAAAGTTGCGGCTAGGTCATCAAGTGATAGACTTTGATGTGTAGATAAATTTCATTGGCCTATTTTGCAAAATGTCCATCTCATTGTCTAGAAAACTAACCTAGAAGGAAGATGACATCACCCTCTAGCAAGCTTAGTGATGCAGCAACTTTGTATGTGAGCATATTAATGATATTAAATGCATTGTGATAATTCAAGGATTGATTTTGTACATTGAATGCTATATCATTTTGTATTTATTGAAGAAGTAATATTATAAGCCATAGCCTTTATTGCAATCATTGACTTCGTCAATAATTACTATTATTTATGCTCATGTGTATTACATATTGATAGCCATTGACAATTGAAGTACTAACCAATGTGGCACGTTTTATCTTTATTGTTGCCTTGTCTCGCAAACAGGTGCCTTTTCTGTGGAATACCTTCCTTTTGAATATCTTCTTTGGCGGTAATCTGTGAAGGGAAAACCTAGTTTAACCTCTTGAGCCTTAACCCCTTGACCCTTTTATTTTCAACACCCTGGATTACCTAGGGACTTCTCCCTTGGGATTTTCCACCCTAAATAGAAAGAGCCCCCCATCGAGGTGACAGTGGGTGGGGAAGCTCCTGTTACGCCAGTTTGACTCTCGCCTTCAAGCTACTTAACCTATAATACAAACTGAGTGATAACAGGCCCCAGAATATATTAAAGGTGGTTATAACCACCCAAATTGAGAAGTCGGCCCTGCCAGTGAAAAGAAACCTCCACGCGTGCCATAGTTGTATAAATAAGGAGGCTAGCGCCTCACTTAGATACACACTCACTTGTTCATTTGAGGGTTTCCCAGGATAAATAATGTGTCTCTTGTGATTGTGTATTTCTCAATGATCCTATTTTATGCTATTGTTATCTAGTGAAATGCAAAGAACTCTAATAATAGCTTAAACATTAACACATGCATCCATCACATAGATATCTAGGGGGAAGTAACACCTGTTAGGCAACCCCAAAGAAGGATCAACCCAGCACTCGAGGAAATCCAAAAGTTGTTAAATGTTGGATTTATCTATCCCATCTCTGACAGTAAGTGGGTATCCCCACTTGTAGTGGTTCCAAAGAAAGTGACTAGGAAATGGAGAATTTGTGTTGATTTCCGAGAACTCAACAAAGCCACTTTGAAAGACTACTTTCCTCTTCCTTTCATTGACCAAGTTCTAGATACCTTGTCTGGAAAGAAGTATTTCTCCTTTCTAGATGGGTACAGTGGGTAAAATCAGATTCTTATAGCACTCGAGGACCAGGACAAGACTACCTTTACTTGTCCTTGGGGCACCTATGCCTATAGGGTCTTACCATTCGGATTGTGTAATTCTCTTGCCACTTTTCAACAAGCAATATTAGGGATATTTACTGATCTTATTCATGATTGTGTGGAGGTCTACATGGATGACTTCACAGTCTATGGCAACACTTACTAGGAAGCCTTAGACAACTTAGAAAAATTCCTCATCAGATGCCAGGAAATGAACCTATATCTAAGTCATGAGAAATGCAAAATGTTGTTAACTGAAGGAGTGGTTCTAGGACATCATGTTTCATCCGAAGGGATAAAAGTTGATCCTGCAAAAATTGAGGTCATCGTCAAACTTCTAGCCACCATGACTCAGAAAGAGGTGAGAAGCTTTCTTGGACATGCCAGATGTTACCAACAGTTTATTGAAAATTTTACAAAGATTGTTGCACCTATGTTTGGATTATTGATAAAAGATGTTGATTTTGTTTGGACTGAGCAGTGTCAAACTGCCTTCAAAACCCTGAAAGCTAAGCTGTCTATGGAATCAGTTCTTAGAGGGCCCAATTGGACTCTCCCATTTCATATATTCACTGATGCCTCTGACACTGCAATAGGTGGGGTATTAGGGTAGAAAGAGGACCAACAGTCCTATGCCATTTATTTTGTGAGAAAGAACTTGTCCCCTACCGAGTTGAACTACACAGTCACCAAGAAGGAATTCTTGGCAGTTGTTCATGTTATTAACAAATTTTGTCATTACATTACAGGTTATGAAGTATTTGTACACACCGATCATTTCGCCATTAGATTCCTCATGAACAAACCTATAACTAATGGCTGAGTGACAAGGTGGCTCTTGTTATTGCAAGAATTTAATATCATTGTGCTTGATCGACCTGGAAAGGATAATGTAGTAGCTGAATTTCTTTCCCGGATAAAAAATGAGGATGATGATATCCCTGTAGATGATAGTTTTCCAGATGAGAATATTTTTTCCCTCTTTGTCAATACCCCATGGTTTGTGGATATGGCCAACTATCTGGCTACTAGGAAGTTACCGTCTCATTTGTCACCTCATGAAAAGAGGAAAATTATTACACATAGTGCTAATTACTCTTGGGTTGGTCATGATATTTTTCGCACAAGTCCTGATTTGATTATTCGTAGATGTGTCCGAGAGGATGAGGTACCTGAAATAATATGAAGTTGTCATGATGGACCATGTCGTCGCCATTTTTCTGAAAAACATACAACATATAAGGTGTTACATTCAGGTTACTATTGGCCTAAAATTTTCAAAGATGCTGCCAAGTATGTGAGAAGTTGTGATAGTTTCCAAAGGATAGGTAGACCTACATCAGCTGACGAAATTCCTTTGCATGCCCAAGTTATGATAGAACCCTTCGAAAAATGGGCCCTCGACTTTGTAGGACCAATTTCACCCATGTCCCATAGGAAGAACTATATTTTGGTTTGTACGGACTATGTCACCAAATGGGTAGAGGAAAAAACCCTATTTAGGGATATAGAGAAGTCTGTTGTCGAATTCATCTATGAAGACATATTTACCCACTTCAGTGTCCCTCGTGAAATTGTTACCGACCAAGGGACTCAGCTCACTTCCAAGCTGATGAAAGAGCTAACAGAGAAATATGGGATTAAACACCGTAAATCTTCTCCATACCACCCACAAGCCAATGGTCAGGTAGAATCCACAAACAAAGTTCTGGAAGCCATCTTGAACAAGACTGTTCAGTCACATCACTGGAATTGGTTTGATAGGATCCCAGAGGCTCTGTGGGCATACCGGACCACCTGGAGAAATACCACTGGGCATACCCCTTATGAGATAGTGTATAGGAAACAAGTACTTTTACCTATAGACTTCCAAGTAAGGACCTTCCGTATTGCCACAGAATTAGGATTGAAACTGGATGAGGCTCAGAAGAAATGATCCCTACAGTTGAATGAGTTGGATGAAATCAATAAAGATGCCATCCAATGGACAATATTAGTCCAAAACCAGAGGAGCAAGTGGCATGACAAGTTTATTAAGAAGAAACACTTCCAACCTGGTGATTGGGACCTATTGTTTTATTCCCAGTTCAAAACCTTCAAAGGAAAACTTACCACCCGTTGGTTGGGCCCTTACAAGGTAGACACTGTATATGACAATGGATCTGTAAAAATTAATACAATTGACGATGGACAAGTATCCTTTGTGGTAAATGGACACCGACTTAAATTTTAACATAAGCCCATTTCTAGAGAGGATTTTCTACAGGTCATGCCAGCTGACAAGACTTTGGCCTTAGTAGATGGGGAAGTCCCCCCTTGTTCTTGAAAAGTTTTCTGAATTTCCTACTATATATATGTAAATAGTTTTTGAATTTTGTTAATAAGACAATTCTAAATATTTATGTAAGTATTTATTTTACCGAGAGTACACAGTTTCAAGGATCTTTCTTCAAACATTGTTACACTTGAATTGTGTGTCCACTAAAGCATCAAATGAATATTGAATTGCTATAATTAGCCACATTTTTGCAAAATTTCTCATTTTTTAAGGCATTCTAAAGGAGTTTCTCTTGAAACTCTTCACCACTGTATAAGGAAGTGATACCATAACTATCAAGCTTAGAGGTATCTCGTACAGTTTTTCCAAGAAACCTGAGTAAGTGAGTCAAGTGTATTTATCAAAGAGTAACAAGGAGGTATAATTAGTGGTTAGTCATGGAAACATCACAATAATTACAAAAGAAGAAAGTGAGTTGAGCCTAGAGATACCTTTATGTTCTTTCTCAATGGTACCATCCACTACACACTAAATAGCTTGATTATATCATATCTTTAGATAGGTCACGTCCTCTTAAGTACCCCTTACATCGAGACAATCACTAAACAATATAATGGAAAGTCATCCTCTAACATAAATACCATCCCAATTGAAAAAAAGAAAAGAAAAAGTTGTTTTCAGAGCTATCCCCCCATCTTCTTGCATAAAGCAATCTTATATTAAAATCTTAAAAATATGGAGGGCCAGTCTCTAAGGGTTTAAGAGGCTAACCCGTCAGGATACTTAACAGGTCTGTTGGCAGTGGGTACCAGTCTGTGGTATGACTAGGTAAACCCGTCGGAGTACTGAACAGGCTTGCTAGCAGCGGGGCATTCTACCTAGCTAGGATGGTAATCTAACAAAAATAAATAATAAAATTAAACTTGTCCTGATGTACGGCATTACTTGCAGACAAAGATGACATGAAGTATGTGTGGCTAAGATAAGGTTAATGAACTCCATAAAATTGCCATTGGGAAATAACTCTAAGACTATCTTTGAACTCTCTTGCCTACCTCTTCTTATCTATATATAGGATCTCTTATCCTATAGGTGGGGCCATCTCCTAACTGTCTCGTCAAACCAATCTATGAAATTTTATCTTTACACTTGACATACTATAAATCTTTGGTTATTAGGGGACTGACTGGTTTCCTATACTTTTGATTGTGAGGTGTCACAATACTTAGGTGTGGGGGAGGGGTTCATGAGCTAACAAATGATCATTGCCTAGATAAATAAATCTTTACAAGAATTTTTGTATTATTTCCATGATACAAGTTATTACATTGACCGTCATTTTTATTTTTGAAGTGCTAAACTCATGTGTGATATAAATTATTGAACATATACTTAACAAACCACTCTTTATCGGTTTATCTTTCATTACAAGTTTCATATTGTAGGTTTGACAATACATGTTTTATGCTTGCTATAACTTGTTCATTGTAGGTTTTTGACATTATATGTCATATGAAAGAAGATTGAGTGAGCATGGAGCATTATGCCTCTGCTCATTAACTACTGTGATTGTCAAAAACAATTAAATTTGCAAGCTATCCAGTATAAGAAGTGAAAATGCATGTAACACAGAGGTATCGGATGAAGTATTGTATGAGGTTTCGTATGAGATGTCGTATGAGGTGCTGAATGAAGTGTTATGTGAATTGCATACCAGTAACTATCCTAGATTCCAAGTAATTAGAAATCAATTACATTCAATTGAATTGGTTGTAGGTATTGATTGAAGATGCCTCATATGTTTATGATCAAATGTCCAAGTCAAAAGACTTGGACATTGATCTAACCATGCATCATTACATTGCTCCAAAAATGAGCCTTTGAATTCGAAAATTCCCACACATGGTAGCTCGTGCGCACATGTGGGTAACCTACTCCACTATAGGCGCATTCAAAATCAGGTTGGGCACTCTATTATCTCAATTCGCCCTTGCCATTTGCTCTGCCCTACATTAAGAAATCATGCCCAATCTCTGCCAATTCATCCCCTACTCAAATCGTGTTCGGCCCATGCCCAATTCATGTCATCTCTTGGCCCAATTACGCCCTTCCTTGGTGAATTCCACCTCTGTCACAATGCCCAGGAGATACAAACCTTCTTCCTATGCAGATTTTTTTTCCATTCCCGAATTTGCATAGTGCAAAGAAGTGTTTTTGCGCACAAGCTGGGGGTCATTTTTGTCTAGCTTGCAGGGCCACAACGACGGCCTCTCCATGAAATTTGTAGTGGGTTTCGATGGTAAGACAACACATGTAGGGTCTCTTACCTTTGAAGTCTCAGAAGAGTCCATTGCTGCAGCAACAAAGCTCCCAAGAATGGGGGATAGATGGTTCAAAAACCACCAATTGTCACGCTTAAGTTATAACAGGGTGTTCAAGCCTGAATTCCTGAATATTTCAGGAGCAAAAGGATATGCTAAGGAGTGGATAAAGGTAGAATTTATCAACCCCCTCACCTTCATCACAAGGTTAATTACATGCAAAGGTAGATACTCCACCTTCAAAGCTTGTCATTTCAGATTGTTGGCTCATTTTCTGTTCAACAAACCTTTGAACTTCCCCTTCTATTTTCTCAAAAGCTTGGAGAAGATGTCCTCTCAAGTGAGAAAGAATGTGACTAACCCCCACAACAGTCTCTTTCACCATGGCTTTATCAAACTCCTCGTTCTAGCTAAGTTAGAGAAACAGGGGAAAACTTGGGATGCCTTTATCTACGAATTTGCAAACCCTCACTTGACAATTAAGACCGGCAAAAAGCCACTTAGCCTAAGAACTATCTCTCCATCCAAGTATCGCTCTCCAAGAACTCCAAACTCTCTTACACAAACCCTCTCTTTTTCGGAACAATACAAAAAGCTTCTTGATATCCCTGCTTCCTCCTCGGGTAAAAAGACCAAGAGAAAATACCAAAATAAGCCTATTGTTAACCCCCCAATGCCTTCAATTTCTCTTGATCCCCCACCTAAGAAGCTCCAAGAAGTGATCCAACAAGACTTTCCCATCATTCCCACAAATAGAAGGGGAGCCAATCGATTTGGTAAAGGAGCCTTTCGAAAAAGTACCTGGAGCATAAGAACAAAAACTTATGCAAAACCTTCACCTACTTTGGATCCTATCCAAGTGTCCTCTGATCTTGAGAGCCCTCACAAGAGATCTAGGGAAGTTTCTGTAGAGGGATTAGAGCCACTAAGAAAGAAAAAATCAAAACCTACCTCTCCTTACCAATCCCCCATAACTCCTACTTCACCCATGCCTACCCTTGATCCTAAGACTGATAGATTATTCACATCCCTCAAAGGATCTAAGCCTTCCTCGGAGATCCCCAATTCTGCCCCATCCATTGAGAAGCTACAAAAAGAAAATTCTCAACTTCTCCAATAGTTGGAAGAGAGGAAGACAATAGACACACACCTTCATCATGATAATGTTGTCCTTCAAGCAAAGGTCAAATCCCTTCAACAGTTGGTTGATGAAATGACTAAATCTAACCACAGCCTTAGAGAACAATTGAAGCAACACAAGAGGCACAATGCTAAGTCTTCACAACAAGAAGGAGAAGCTTCCAAAGTTGATCCTCCTCAGCAAGCCTAGTCACGAGGGGTAACTTCTTTTTGTTTGCAGTGGAACCTGTAAAATCGTAAGTGTGGGGGTAATGTTGGGCCCGAGATATGATCACTTTTATGACAGTTATTATACACTTTTTCCACATGTACATATGTGTTTTTCATATTTTGAAGGAGCTTTTTGAAGAATTTTATGTTAAAACGGTATGATCTCCACCAGCTACGTCTGATTCATGTTTAATGTAATTATTGAGTATAATTCATCGTGTTTTATGATTATCAATATCTAATTCAAGTTTTTCGGGTGTTACAGGGAAAAAATGCACCACGTTTCTACTTCCGACACTCCTTCCAACACTCATATCGGTACCCAATCCGGCACTCTATATAGCACTGCGTATTGCACAAAAACAGAGGGTGACTTGGCAGTTATGGTATTGGCGGCCAGTGGTGGGTGAATCGGGAACATGGGTTTTTTTCATGCTTTCCCCCTCCAGCTACTGAGCTCTCGACAACTCAGTTTTGGTTGTTCAACTGAGCAATTATTGGCTTACTCTGTTTTAGCAGTTAGGGCATCATTTAATGCAAATTGTCGAATTTAGAAGTGGTTCGGCCCTCCTGTGGTCGACCACTTGGTATGTAAACATTATAAATACCACCGAGGTGGTCAGATGATTGTTAAGAAGTAGAAGCATCGGTGTGATAGACAAAAATACGATTTTACTCTGTTTTTCTATTTTACATTGCTAGATTATATAAGAACTGGGTTTTTGAGTTTTCATGGTGAATTCGAATTGTTGAGTTCATGGTGTGCTTTTAGGAAGTAACCATGACTTGCTAGGGGGCCCACCAGCAGTATGGTAACTGTCTTTGTGTTGTTCATGCATTTTATGATTTAGGTGTTCTCTTTATTTCCTGTACATGCATTATCATTTTATTAATTAGTTTGTTGTTGTTGTTTAATTGTTTTGATTCTCTTTTGCAGGTTAGAATGAAGGATTGTGTTAGCATGCATTGATCTTGTAGTTAGGAAAGGATTTGAAAATCCCTAGACTAACCCCATGCGCAATTAGATATTAGATTATGCTTTTATTTATGATTTTAGAATCAAGTTTAGAACAGAGTTTTACTTAGAATAGAACAGAGTTTTTATTTGAGTTTTCTTCTTCGACAAGGATTTGATGGATGGATAGGATTTAATATTAGTCTTTAATCATAGATTGCTTATTTCATTTTTACATAGATCTTGTTTACTTAATTGTTGGCTAATACATTTGATAGTTTACTTTTTAAATATCATGTCTTGATTTTTGTTCTTAAGCACTCTCTTATTGTAGTTTGGATTATTAGAATAGATCTAGCATAGTTTCATTTCATGTTATTTCCTTCCTATAATTAAGTTGCAATTGTAGTTCTTAGTTAACGATTGAGTTAAGTATGAGTTTTTCTTACATAGTATAGAAATACAATGATGATGTTGTTATACTGTTGATGGTTAATAAATGAATATGTAGGGTAATTGACGATTGTTTTTGTCATGGCTAAATTCTCGTTAGATTGTTTAATCCATACCTTTCACTTTGCTATTGAGATCAATGTTGAACTTATGTCGCTTGAATTGTCCTTTGTTTTCAAGTGTCATCGAGATATCATCTGACACCGAAGACAGTCACACAACCACCAACATTATATTTGAGTTTTTCGTAGATCAAAGGATAGTTTCTTGCTTTTGTAGATTAGAAGATATAGTTTCTTGCATTCATAATTTAGAAGATAGTTTTATTGTTGTTGTAGGATAGATAGTCTTTGCTTCGATAGATCATATAGTAGTTTGCTTATCATAGATTAAAGGTTAGTTGCTAGTCTTTCTTTCTTCCAAGTAAATAGATTTCCTTTTTATGAATTAAAAATAGCTTAGAAGTTTTAAGAATATAGTCCACTTGCCTCTTAGGCTAGATAGTTGTTCAATGAGAAGTTTTAATTTGATTGCTTGCATTAGAAGTTATCTTAGAGTAGTTAGTTTTCTATTTGCTTCAATAGGATAGCTAGTTGTTTTGCTTACTTGTTTATTTTCTTTAATAGGTTAGTTAGTTGTCTTTGCTTACTTGTTTACTTGTTTTAGTAGGTTAATTAGTTTTCTTTCCTTGCTTGTTTATTTACTTTCTTCCATAGGATAGTTGCTCATTGAATTAGGTTGGCCAGTTAAAGTAGTTTTCTTTTGTCATTTGCTTATTGTTATGCTTAATAGTTGCTTTTGCTTATTGTTATGAACTAGTTTGCTTCAAGTACAGTTTTCACTTGTTTTCTTAGAACTATCCATCGATCCTTGGTCCAAAAGTACTTAGGTTACCTAGTTTAAAGTTGCTTAGTAGGGTTTGCTCATTAGATAGCTTTGCTTGAGTAGATTAGCTTTAGATAGCTACCTTCCTTAGTTAGACGATACTCCTACTATCCCTTCTACCTTTGGAATATATTTTGCTACAACTCTAAGTTTACTTACCCCAGGTTGACAATTTAATTGAGGGTTTTTACCATGTTTTTAGTGCATATATAACACCCATCACCTATCCCAAGTTGTTCTTAAGGGGGGATGTTAGGATATTTAGATACTTAGAAGTTAGTTAAGATAAACTTGGTCTAATGTGTCATTATGTAAACGTGTGTTTCTTAGTGTGTTTCTTTAGTATGCATTAGTATGCATTTGTAGTTAGGAAATCCAACGGTCACGATATGTTTTCAACATAGAGTGATCTAATGGTTCATATTATCCTCGATCTTAGCGACCATTGATTTGTGGCTTAACACCTGATTGGTCTATGATCTCTATTTAAAGAGCATGGAGGGTCATTTTTCGATGATCGATTGTGAGAAACTCTCTTGTAAACTCTCTCTGTAATCTTTTTCTTTGTCATTAATAAACTTCTCCAAGTTGTCGGGTTGGCGGGGGTCGTGGATGTTTCCCTGTAGGGGTTTTACAAGGCCAAAACATCGGTGTGTTGATATTTGATCTGGTTGTGTGAGTGGTTACTAAAGGTGTTTGTCCTCTGTTGGAATACATGTGTTGTTGAATAGTTGGCCCCATGGGGAACATAATATATAAGGTTGTAAGTAGAGAGATAACAAAGGAGAGGCTTTATAGATATTCCTCAGGAGGAATCTTTGTAGAGGAGAAAGTTGTAGAATATGTATTATAGTTTTCCAAGTTTTGTAATGGAGATTGTGTCTTTGATGTCTGTCGTGTAAATATCCTTATATATTTATGAGGAGTCAATGGAAGATCAATATTTTTTGAGTCGTACTTTTCTTATATGTGATGCTTGTTATGATATTTAGGGATTATCTACAATATTTAAGTGATCTTTAATTCATCTCTTTGAT
>JASDQU010754042.1:41570-51822 GCA_032191745.1 Picea mariana
TAGTGCATTTACACTCCAAAAAGGATGATTTCTATGGACAAAAATTCATGGCATTTTGAAAAATCGGAGGATGGTGGGTTAGGAGATAAACCAAGGTCAGTTTTGCATTAAGAGTCATACAAGACTCTTCTATGTAAAAATAGGCAAGAGATGCATATTAAAACCCTGGAAATGAAAAAATTGTTTGTAAAAAGTAACCCAACATTGTATTATAACTTATATTTGAGTTGTGCAAGTTGTTGGGGATGTGGTTTGTCGTAGTATACCCCCTCATGTTGTTTATTTTGCAATTGTAAGTTTAAAAAGGGTGGTTGTGCAAAAGAGACAAACTTTCCCTTGTAATTTTCAAGGTATAAAATGTACTAAGTGACTAAATGAAAATGCACACCCAAGATTCCCTGTAGCTCAAAAAGTTGTTTTATAAGTTTTAAGATGGAGTTACATAAATGGTAAATTTACCTATGCATCTAAAGTTCAGTTGAAGAACAAGAGAGGTTTATTTGATGCACCTAGAATTGGGATTTCATGTAAATCTGAAGGGAAAACTGCCTCAGCCTCAAATGCACACCCTAGTCTCCAATTTGAGCCAACTTTGACGGTTCATGATCTTGCATAAGATGTAGTTTGTGATTTCACATCTGTCTATAAACGTATATTGGCATTTTGAGACATAAACCTACCTGATGTGCATAAAGGATAAAAATTGCATTGTAAAACTAAGTGTCAAATTGTTAAAGTTGGCTGTATTAAACTTCACGCCCAAAGTTCGCTAAGGATCACTAATTTAGGATTTAATTTGTAAATTGATCATTGTTATATGTATAACCTATTTGTACAATTAGTAGTGCATTTTCACTCAAAAAAGGATGATTTCTATGCACAAAGATTCATGGAATTTTGATGAATGAGAGGAGGGTGGGTTAGGAGATAAATCGAGGTCATTTTGCATTAAGAGTCATAAAATACTCTTCTATGAAAAAGTAGGCAAGAGATGCATAGTAAAACCCTAGAAATGCAAAAAATATTTATAAAAAGTAACCCAATGTTTTATTATACCTTAGATTTGATTTGTGCAAGTTGTTGCGGATGTGGTTTATAATAGTATACATACTCATGTTTTTTATTTTGCAATTGCAAGTTTAAAAAGGGTGGTTTTGCAAAAGAGACAAATCTTGCCTTGTAATTTGCAAGGTATAAATTGTACTAAGTGACTAAATGAAAATGGACACCCAAGGTTCCCTGTAGCTCCAAAAGTTGTTTTATAAGTTTTAAGATTGAGTTACATAAAGGTTAAATTTACCTATTCATCTAAAGTTCAATTGAAGAACAAGAGAGGTTGGTTTCATGCACCTAGAATTGGGAATTCATGTAAATTTGAAGGGAAAAGTGCCTCAGCCTCAAATGAATGTCCTAGTCTCAAATTTGAGACAATTTTGGTGGTTCATGATCTTCCATAAGTTGTAGTTTGTGATTTCACGCATGTCTATAAATTTATATTGGAATTTTGAGACATAAATCTACCTGGTGCTCATAAAGGATAGAAATTACATTGTAAAACTGAAGTGCCAAATTGTTAATGTTGACTATATTAAATTGCACGCCCAAAGTTGGATAAGGATCAATAATTTAAGATTTAATTTATAAATTGAGAATACACCTTGCTGTGTCTTAGTGCATCTCCCCAACGAGATCAGGGTATAGATATTTGGGTCTCGAGCTAGTTTCTCTTGAGGAAAATCGTTCTTGCCAACCCAAGTGGCCTCCCATGGAGAAAGAAAAGCGAGACAAGGGAGCAGAAGATCACATCAAGTTGTTGCTCACAGAATCCCTTGCACAACATAGGAACGAGATGTTGGATAATTTTTCCCAAATCCTTCAACGGTTTCCAATAATAGCAAGAGCGTCTTCATCAAGAAATCGTTTTGGAGATGCTTCCCCATTCAAGGTACAAGTTAATTTTGATATTCCTGTATTTGAAGGTCAAATCAATGTGGATGCTTTGGAAAAGTGGTTAAATATGCTAGAAGTTTATTTCTATGTCCACAATTTTTCTGACAAAGAAAGATCGCCTTTGTGCTCCTTAAGGCTCTCCCCCATGTCAAACATTGGTGGGAAACTTACTAGGAGAAAAATTCGACAGAGGAATCTAGAATATTTGAGGTTGAGACCACTTGGGATTTTTTTATGGATGCGTTCAAGGAGAAATATTACCCTGTGGGAAACTATGATGACCATTACATGAGATGGACCACACTGCATCAAGAGAGGGGCCAAATAGTGTCAGAGTTCACAAATACTTTCCATACCCTATGCACCAAGATGAGTATCAAATACTCTGAGTGGGATCTGGTTTTAAAATAACGAGGGGATCTACACAGGTACATCCAAACTGAAATGAAGTTTCTAGACATCTAATCACTAGGAGTTGCTTATCGATATGTTGTCAAAATCGAGCAGAAATTTAAGCAGTAGAACAAGCGAAAATTTGGATCTACAAATCCACAACAACCAAAGTATGGTAAAGGAATCCCTAATTCATAGAATATCCAACCTCAAGACAACTAGTCCAATCCAAAGGAAAACAAGAGCAACAAGAAGATGAATAAGGACACTAGGAAGTGGTGCGACTTTCACAAAATCACTTGGCACAACACCAATGAATGTTGCTCGAAAAAATCATTGGTAGTCGAGCTCAAAGAAAACAATTCGAGCCCCGAATCAAACTCTAATTCAAAAAATAATAAAAAGAGAAAGATAATTGATGCAAAACCCACTGCTATTGTCACAACCACAAAAATCCAACCAGAAGAACCAAAAGATCCTAATGAGGGGGAGTGCCTCTTCCATTCAAATATATGGGTGAAGGGGACCCAACTACATTTTATTATTGATATCAGTAGGCGAAAGAACATAATCTCAACAGAGGTCGTCAAGAAATTGGATTTGCCAACAACACCACACCCACAACCATACAACATCGGGTTGTTTCTCCAGGGTCGAGATCTTCATGTCATCCAACAGTGTCGCATGTCCTACGACATCTATCCCTTCAAGGATGAGTTATTGTGTGATGTTGTTCCGTTGGAAGTCTGTGATGTTTTTTTAGGCTAGCCATCTATGTGGAAGCATCATATTTTTTATGAGTCTCGACTCATTGTCACTTTTGGGGGTCATCTCTATAGGATACCAAAGGTAGTCCCGACTACTATCTTGACAAAACAATGTCGCAAAGTAATCTCTCATACCGCAAAGTTTAGCCTCTTCACAATATGGGAACAAGGTGAATAGAAGGACACTGCAACCACTGCATACTCCACCCAATACCTTTCTATCTAGAAGAAAAAATTGTAGAAGAGAAAAAAAATATTGTTGTGTCACCTATGGTGGTGCCTCCACACTTCCCAATCCAACAAAGTTACCACAGAACCCTTCATACTCCTCATATCGAATCTTCACTGACAGAGTCTTACCACACTCGGAAAGATCATGCAGCTAGATCCATTGAATGGATCCAACCCCTCCAGCAACAGGTTCATAAAAACCTTCAACAAGCTAAGCAAGACAACTTCTTCAGCAGGGTAAGTAGTTCACCAAGGTTCAGATTCATCAATATTCCACAGGAAATTGATGCAATGGGGACCATTGCTTCCTAAGGGGGGAATAATTATATAGGAAAAAATCATTGGCCACCCACCTATTCCATTGTCTCAAAATAGGGGTTTCCACCTTGGAAGTTTTTCTACGATTTTTCGGGTCATGAACTTTTGATGTCGTTTTAAGGCCCTAAACGACGTTTTTTGGGCTCGATAGTACCCAAAATGTAGCTAGAGGTAGATGCTAAGACAAATGGAATATGTAATCCTAGTCTAGACCTTTCTGACGAGGTACAGAACTCCCCAAACGAAGATCATATGCAAACGTTACGCCCTCGGGAAGTTGACGTATCAAATACCCCTATCGGGGCCCACAAACCTTTTGGTGTTTCATCTTCCTGGGTTAGGTTTTTGGATTTTCTTTATGTTAAAAAGGGCTTTGTAGCCTCATTGTAAACATCATCTTCTTGAAAATGAGTGTATCCATCACATCTCTTCTCAAAGATAAGTTGCCACCATTTTAGCGAGTTCATGCACTCTGTAATTTTATAGTTTTTGTACATTTTTTTCGTTAATAAAAAATTGTGCATTATTGTATCTTTGTGTTTCTTGAAATATATCTGTGTATTTACTTATTATACTTCCTCCTTCAGTTTGTTCTCAAAACAATCTGGATCAATGGTATCATAGAAGGATACTCTTTTTCCTTTCTTAGTGCATGTCCCTGACGAGGTCAGGGTATAGAGAGTTGGGTCTCGAGCTAGTTTCTCTTGAGGAAAACCATTCTCACTAGCCCAAGAGGTCTCCCATGGTGGAAGAAAAGAGAGACGAGGGAGCAGAATATCCCGCCAATTTGTTACTCGTGGAATCCCTCACGCAACAGAGGAACAAGATGTTCGAGAATTTTTCCCAAATCCTTCAACGATTGTTGAGAATAGCAGGTGTGTCTTCGTCAAAAAAAAAATTTGGAGACATTGCCCCATTCAAGGTACAAGTTAATTTCGACATTCTCATATTTGAAGGTCAAATCGATGTGGATTCTTTGAAAAAGTGGTTAAATATGCTAGAAGGTTATTTCTCTGTCCATAATTTTTTCGACAGAGAAAGGATCACCTTTGTGCTCCTTAAGGCTCTCCCCCTTGTCAAACATTGGTGGGAAACTTATTGGGAGAAAAATTCCACAGAGGAGTCTGGAATATTTCAGGCCGAACCCACTTGGGATTTTTTTATGGATGCGGTCAAGGATAAATATTACCATGTGGGAAACTGTGATTACCAGTACATGAGATGGACCACCTTAACAAATACCTTTCATGATTACTAGAACATGATTACCAAAGTTCACAAATACCTTCCATACCCTGCGCACCAAGTTGGGTATCAAATAATCCAAGTGACATCTGGTTTTAAAATACCGCAAGGCTCTACACAGGTACATCCAAACCGAAATGGATTTTCTGGACATATCATCACTGGGAACCTCTTATCGATATGCTATCAAAATCAAGAAAAAAATTAAGTAGTAGAACAAGTGGGAATTTGGGTCTACAAATCCACAACAACCAACGTATGGTAAAGGCATCCCTAATTCATAGAATAATCAACCTCAATACAACCAGTCCAAGCCACAAGAAAAGAAGAGAAATGAGAAGATGAAGAATGACACTACGAAGTGGTGTGACTTCCACAAAATCCCTTGGCACAACACCGATGAATGTCGCTCAAAACAGTCATTGGTAGCCAAGCTCAAAGAAATAGAGACAAGCCCCAAATCAGACTGTGATTCAAAAAATAATAAAAGGAGACATATAATTGATGCAGAACCCACTGCTAATGTCGCAACCACAACAATCCAACCAAAAGAACCAAAGGATCTTGAGGAGGGGGTGTGCCTCTTCCATTCACAGATGTGGGTGAGGGGAACCCTACTTCATTTTTTTGTTGATGGTGGCAGGCAAAAGAACCTAATCTCAGTAGAGGTCATCAAGTAGTTGTATTTATTGACAATACCACACCTACAACCATAAAACATCGGGTCGCTTCGCCAAGGTCGAGATATTTATGTCATCCAAAAATGTGGCATGTTCTACGACATCAATCCATTCAAGGATGAGGTATTGTGTGATGTTTCCCCATTGGAAGTCTATGTTTTTTTTTAGGCCAGCCATATTTGTGGAAGATTCATGTTTTTTATGAGTCTCAACCCCATATTTTCATTGTTACTTTGGGGGGTCAACTCTACAGGATACCATAGGTAGTCCCAACTACTGTCCCAACAAAATAGTTCTGCAAATTAACCTCTCATACTACAAATTTTAACCTCTTCACAATCTAGGTAGAAGGTGAAAAGAAAGACACTGCAACCACTGAATCCTCGGCCCAAGACCTTTCTATCTAGTAGAATCATATTGTAGAAAAGCACAAAAATATTGTTGCATCACCTACGGGGGTTCCGCCACACTACCCAATCCAGCAAAGTTACAACAAATCCCTTCATACTCCTCATATCGCATCCTCACAGATAGAGTCCTCCCACACTCGGGTATATCATGCATCTAGATCTGTTGAATGGATACAACCCCTCCAGCAATAGGTTCATAACAACCTTCAACAAGCTAAGCATGACAACTTCTTTAGCAAGGAAAGCAGTTCACCAAGGTTCAGATTCAACAAAAGCTTACCCATCTTCCACGGGAACATGACGCAATGGGGAAAATTGCTTCCTAAGGGGGGAAGAAATATCCAGGCAGAAATCAGTGGCCACCCACTTATTCCACTAGCTCAAAATAGGGGTTTCCACCTTGGCAATGTTTCTACGATTTTCAGGTGTTGAACTTCTGGGGTCATTTTGAGGCCCTAAACGTTGTTTTTTGGCCTCAGTAGCACCTAGTATGTTTCCAAAGGAACATGTTAGGATGAAAAAAATATGTAGTCCTTGGCTAGACCTTTCTGATGAGGTATAGGACACCCAAAACAGAGATCGTACGCCCTCAGGAAGTTGACCTATCAACTACCCACATCGACACCCACAAACGTTTTGGCATTTCATATTTCAGGGTTAGGGTTTTGGATTTTCTTTATGTTAAAAAGGCCTTTGGAGCCTCATTGTAAACATCTTCTTACGAATGAGTGTAATCATCACATATCTTCTCATAGATAAGTCGCCACCATTCTAGTGAGTTTGTTCACTCTGTAATTTACAGTTTTTGTACATTTCTTTCATTAATAAAAAAAAAATGCATTTTTGTATCTCTATGTTTCTGGAAATATATCTGTGAATTTACTTATTATAATTTCTCCTTCATTTTGTTCTCAAGATAATCTAGATCAGTGGTATCATAGCAGAACACTCCTTGTCATTTCTTAGTGCATGTCCCCGATAAGGTCAGGGTATATAGAGTTGGGTCTTGAGCTATTTTCTCTTGAGGACAATCGCTCTATCCATCCTAAGTGGCCTCCCATGGTGGAAGAAAAGAGAGACAAGGGAGCATAATATCCCATCAATTTGTTGCTCTCAAAATCCCTCTTGCAATAGAGGAATGATATGTTGGAGAATTTTTCCCAAATCCTTCAACAGTTGTTGACAATAGAAGGCTTGTCTTCGTCGAGAAATCACTTTGGAGATGTTTCCCCAATCAAGGTACCATTTAATTTCGATATTCCCATATTTGAAGGTCAGATCAATGCAGATTCTTTGGAAAAGTGGTTAAACCTGCTAGAATGTTATTTCTATGTCCACAATGTTTCTGATAGAAAAAATATCACCTTTGCACTTCTTAAGGCTCTACCCCATGTCAAACATTCATGGGAAACTTACTATGAGAAAAATTCCACAGAGGACTCTGGAATATTTGGGACCGAGCCCACTTGGAATTTTTTTATGGATGTGGTCAAGGAGAAATATTACCCTATGGGAAACTATGATGACTAGTACATGAGATGGACCATGTTGCATCAAGAGAGGGGCCAAACAGTGTCAAATTTCACAAATACCTTCCATAGCATGCACACCAAGCTAGGTATCAAAGACTCTGAGCGTCATCTATTTTTAAAATACCGCAGGGCTCTACATAGGTACATACAAACCAAAATGGAGTTTTTGGACATCTTATCACTGGGATCTGTTTATCGATATGCTGTCAAAATCGAGCAGAAAATTAAGCAATAGAAAAAGTGGGAATTTGGGTCTGCAGATCCACAATTCACAGAATATTCTACCTCAAGATAACCATTCTAAGCCACATGAATAGAAGAGAAACGGTAAGATGAAGAAGGACACTAGGAAGTGGTGTGACTTCCACAAACTCCCTTGGAACAACACCGATGAATGTCGCTCAAAATAGTGATTGGTGGCTGAGCTCAAAGAAATGGATTCGAGCCCCTAATCAGACTCTGATTCAGAAAATAATAAAAGCAAATAGATAATTGATGCAGAACCCATTTCCACTGTTGCGGCCACAACAATCCAACCAGAAGAACCAGAGGATCCTAAGGAGGGGGGGTGCCTCTTCCATTCACAAATGTTGGTGAAGGGGACCCTGCTGCATTTTATTGTTGATAGTGGCAGCCAGAAAAACCTAATCTCAACAGAGATCATCAAGTAGTTGTATTTCCTGACAACACCACACCTGCAACCATACAACATCATGTGGCTTTTCCAGGGTCGATATCTTCATGCTAGCCAATAGTGTCGCATGTCCTACAGAATCAAGCCCTTCAAGGATGAGGTATTGTGTGATGTTCCCCACTAGAACTCTTTGATGTTCTGTTAGGCCAACCATATATGTGGAAGCGTCATGTTGTTTATGAGTCTTGACCCCATAGCGTCATTGTTACTTTGGGGGGTCAACTCTACAAGATACCAGAGGTAGTCCTGAATATTGTCTCGACAAACCAATGCGGAAAATTAATCTCTCATAACAAAAAGTTTAGCCTCTACACAATATATGCAGAAGGTGAATAGAAAGACACTACAACCATTGCAACCTTGGCCCAATACCTTTCTATCCAACAGAAGCAAATAGTAGAAGAGAACAAAAATATTGTTGCATCACCTATGGGGATGCCTCCACATTGACCAATCCAGCAAAGTAACAAAAAATACCTTCATACTCCTCATATCACCTATTCACTGACAGATTCATCCCACACTCGGGTAGATCATGCATCTAGATCAGTTGAACGGATCCAATCCCTCTAGCAATTCGTTCATAAAAAACTTCAACAAACTAAGTAGGGAAACTTCTTCAGCAAGGCAAGTAGTTCACCAAGGTTCAGATTTAGAAAAATCTTCCCCATATTCCACAAGAACTTGACACAATGGATACCACTGCTTCCTAAAGGGGGAAGAATGATCTAGGTAGAAATAGGTGGCCATCCTTCTATTCCACTAGATCAAAACAAGGATTTCCACCTTGGTATTTTTTCTATGGTTATTCGGGTCCTGAACTTCTGGGGTCATTTTGAGAACCTAAATAAATTTTTTTGGGCTCGGCAGTGCCTAACATGTAGTTGGAGGCATATGATAGGACAAAAAAAATATGTACTCCTTTTCTAGACCTTTCTGGTGAGGTATAGAATGCCCCGAATGGAGATCATATGAAAACATTACGCCCTCAGAAAGTTGACGTATCAACTACCGCCATCGAGGCCCACAAACCTTTTGGTGTTTCATCTTTTGGGGTTATGATTTTGGATTTTCTTTAATTTAAAAAGGTCTTTGGATCCTCATTGTAAATATCATCTTCTTGCGAATAAGTGTATCCATCACATCTCTTCTCAGAGATAAGTTGCCACCATTCTAGCGAGTTCATTCACTCTGTAATTTTACAGTTTCTGTACATTTCTTTCATTAATAAAAAAATGTGCATTATTGTATCTTTGTGTTTATGAAAATATACTTTTGTGTATTTACTTATTATACTTCCTCATTCATTTTGTTCTCAAAATAATATGGATCAGGCAATGATAACTCAACCAAAATTATAGGAAAAGGCATGGTCAAGCTTGGAAGTAAAGATGTTTTGGCAAAAAATGTTCTACTAGTCTAAAATATGAAGCGTGATCTGCTAAGTTTGATCCAAATGTGTGAACAAGGACACACACTTATGTTCGACTCAAAGAAATGTGAAATAAGGAAAGAAGGATCAGGTAAGTTGGTGGCGACAACAATAAGGACTCCAAACAACATATAAATATTAAATGAGATTGGAAAGGAAAGATGTTGTTTGGGAAAGGAAAATGAAAGTTGGATTTGGCACAAAAGAATGGGTCACATGAACTTTGACAATCTTGTCAAAATCAACAGAAAGGAAGTGGTAAGACAAATGCCTGAAATTTCAAAGCTAGCCAATACTATGTACAAACACTACCTACATGGAAAACAAACAAGAAATGAGTTCATAACAAAGGAATACTCTACAACATTTAACCATTGGAGATTGTGCACACTTATATATGCATACCAATGAGAACAAACAGACTAAATGGTGAATAGTAATTTATGCTACTTATTGATGACTTTACAAGAATGACCACAGTCTATTTCCTCAAGAAAAACTCAAAGGAATTCGAATGTTTCAGGATATTCAAAGAGATGGTTGAAAATGATACTAATTTGAAAATCAAGTGCTTGAGATCAGATAATGGAGGTGAGTTCA
>JASDQU010754043.1:0-11416 GCA_032191745.1 Picea mariana
ACATTTTATTGGCAATTTATGATAAGGAAGTTTTTGCTGGGTTTTCTTCCCCTAGAGGGTTTCCTAGGATAAATGTTGTGTCTCTTGTGAATGTGTATTTCTCAGTGATCTTGTTCTTAGGCTGCTCTTATATATTGAAATGCAAAGAACTATAATAATGGCATAAAACATTAACAGGAAAGATCCAGTTATTCAAAAAAATCCATAAGACCTAGGAAAGAAAGAGTCAATATGGTGTTGGGATTGGATGTGGGAATGGACAAGGTGGAAAATTTAAGTTGGATTTGGTTGAAATATTTGCTTGTAAGCGGGTTAAAGGAGAATCCCTAAAGTATTGGATGGATGTGGGATGACAACAAGATATGGGTTATCTTTCTCTTTTTTACCTTCCTGTGAGAGGTTGGATCTATTTTGAGTTTAGAAATGCAGAATATGTAGTGATTATCCTCAAACAAGACTAGCTCTGGGGGGCTTTTGGTCTATTCGTAATCTGATGGAAGATGATATTTGATCCACAACAAGATCCGATGAAATTGCAACATCTTTGGGTATTAATTCCAGGTCTCCCATTGGAATACTAGTGCGAGGAGATCCTAGCTTCTATTGGAAGTTAGGTGGGTAGATTTATTGCTTTAGAGGACAATTTTTGGGGGTTGACAGAAAAAAAAAATGGCTAGGTTTCTTGTTGAAGTGGACATCAAGGAGGTTCTATCGGATGAAATTGAAATCATCAGAGGGGATTCGGTCTTGGTTTAGAGGTTGGATAATTGGAAGGTCATGTTTCGATGCTCAAAGTGTCATGAGGTCGACTACCTTTGGAGGGATTGTTCAGTTCAAAGGCACAATTGGAATGTATAGTGAAAGGCATGGGTCAAGAAGAAGGAAGATGATAACCTATCCCATCCTTTATCTACTAAGAAAAAAGTTGTTAGAGTTGAAAAGCCTAAGTTTGAAGTTGATACAAAGGCCCAAGATTCTCAGTGTCATGGGATTACAAGGCCTCACATGGAGTCCAAGAAGGTCCTCTCTCCAGATAATCATCTAGGAAACAATGGAAAAAGGTATGACTAATAATAATTCTATCTTGAATGTTATTCCTGATGTCAATGAGGAGGCCTCTCTGTTAGTAGGTTAGTGCCTAGGAAAGGCATTAGATTCTACATGTTTCTGTTCAACCTATTTTGAAGCTTGTTGGAAAGAATTTTGATCACTCAGAAGGTCAAGGTATTTCCAAGAAGTCAAGGTAGGTTGCACTTCCTATAGGTAGATTTGAGGGCTTTGGCATGATCCCAATCGAGCAGTCTCTGGTCTCTCCTACTTACAAACTATGTCTTAGAAAGTTACTTTCAGCTAAAGTGGGAGGGGGGGAGGTTAAGGGTGGTTTAGAATTATTCCCTTCTAATCACGATACAGTTGGTCGTAGGTATCATATGTCAAAAGAAAATTTTCAAGCTTCAAAAGAGGTAAATTAAGGAAATAAAAATACTATAAAAGGGTCCTTAGAGATGAAAAACCATAGAGATTGGTTCTTCCATGATTCTTCTCTCTTTTAATATCAGAGGGTTAGGGGGTGACCTAAAAAAATTATCCCTTAAATGACTTTTGATGTTTTACAAGCCAGATGTTATTCTTATCCAAGAGACAATGTGTCTAGGGTCTCTGGTTGTTGAAATTATATCTCCTTTCTTGAAGGATTGGCAATTCTGCTTTGTTGATGTGCAAGGAATGTATCATGAACTTGTGACTAGTTGGATCAATAGTTTTGAATCCTCTAATACTTTGTGTCTGCTTATAGGTATAGTCTTAGATGGAAAGGAAAAAGGCTCAAGGAAAGAGTTCAGAGTGGTAAAAATTTGTGCGCATTACAATGGAAAAAATTTCTTCTGGGATTTGCTAAAGGATCAACAGGCGTTGGTAGGGGACAATGTGATAGTAGGTGGAGATCTTAATCTGACCATGAACTCAAGGCATGCTAGGGAAATTTGGCTAGGCCTAATCCCCTGGTCGATTTCTTTGTTCTCCTTTTTGAAGATTTAAATTTGGTGCATGTTGAGCTATCCAAGGTCATCCAAACCTAGAGAAACGGTGGAAGAGTCAGTGTTGGGATTTTGAAGAGGTTGGACTAGTTTCTAGTAGCAGAAAGGATCTTGGAGGAATCCAATAGGTATAATTTATGGATTGGGGTTTGAGTTCTATTAGATCATTAGCCAAATCTATTTCAGATAGAGAATATGGATTAAAAACCACTGGATCCTTTTAAATTTAACCATTCTTGGTTATATGATGACGGGTTCAGAGACCTCATCAAGAAAAATTGGAAAAAATATGATGCCCAATAATGATCTTTGGCAATGTATCAGTCATCAAATAACTTGATCCAAATAAATAAATTGGTAGTTGCCTGGGCTAGAGAAAAGGAAAAAAAATCACAAAAATTATTGAAAGGAGTGGAAGAATCTTTATTGGTGTTATTTGATCATAATGACAGGGTTTTTTTACTGATGAAGAACTACTAAAATTAAAAGAACTTGAAGGGAAAAAGGAGGAAATTTTAGCCCAGGAGGAGGCTAAATGGAGTTTCAAAAGAAAATATATATGGTTGGCGAAGGGATATGGAAATACATATTTTTTCTTAAATATGCTACATTCAGAAAAAATTAAAAAAAATAATAATAATAATAAAATAAAATTAATTAATTAATTAATTAATTAATATGATTTCGGAATTGGATAAAATTGATGGTTCAAAGGTTTCATCTTTCAACGATCTAGAAGTTGCAGGAAAGCACCACTTCCAAGCTCTATTTAAAGAACCTGACTCTACAATTTTTGTAGAAATATTAGAGATAGTCAGTATTTTCCCAAGGTTGTTTGATAAGGACATGAACACATATATGGAAGCAGAAGTCACCAAAACCGAACAAAAATATTTTTTATCTTCTTTTAATAAACCAAAAGGCTTAGGTCCCGATAGTTGGACTATAGAATTTTATTTGAGTTTTTATGAACTTGTGGAGGAGGATCTCATCCAGGTGATCGAGGAATCAAGAAGATCAGGAAAAATAATGGGGGCTCTGAATTCAACCTTCATCGCTCTTATTCCAAAAAAAATGATCTAGCCTCTTTTGAATATTTTCACCCAATATCTCTTTGCAACTTGGTATATAATATTGTTTCAAAGATAATTTCTAATAGTTTGAATTCATCTCTATCTCAGTTTATCTCGGAGAAACAATTTGGGTTTTTATTTAATAGGTAGATTCATGATTCGGTGGGGACTACTCAGGAAGGGATTCATACAATCAAATCTGAAAATCGATCAGTGGTGGTTATGAAAATTGATCTTTTCAAGGATAACGATAAAGTAAGTTGTATGTTTCTTCGATTGGTCCTTCTCGAAAAAGGTTTGAACCTTCAGTTAGTTAACTGAATCATGGGTTGTTTAGAATTGTCAAATTTTGCAGTTCTCATTAATGGGTCACCATCAGTTTTTTTTAGGGATTCAAGGGGCTTAGGCAGGGATGCCCTTTGTCCCTTTTCCTATTCATAATTTAGTTGAAGGTCTCAATAGACTATTGGTTGAAGCTAAAAGAGATGGGCCTATAAGAGGCATTGCTATTGCAGGGACTATCGATGTAACTCATCTATTGTTTGTGAATGATATTTTGATATTTGGGAGAGGTAATCTAAGGGAGGTTCAATCCATTAGAACCACTCTCAACCATTTCTAGAAAGCAGCAAGGATGGAGATTAACATGAAAAAATCATGCATTTTGGCCAATGTCCTAAACGAAAGGTTAAAAAGGCATTTAGTACAATTATTCCCTGTAAAATTGATTCCTTTGGACACAAGGGTGAAATACTTAGGATTTTATCTAAATCCTAATGGATACAAATAAAAAAATTATCTTTGTTTAGTTAAAAAAAAATTAAGACAAAATATCTTGTTTGTGCTATAGATGGACCATGGTTATCCCATGGGGGAAGGATATTCCTAGTGAAGGAAGTATTAGAAAACATATCAGTCTACCCGTTATCAATAGCTTATGTCCCATAAGGGATTTTGGATAAGATCAAGAAAAAGTGTTATAGTTTTATTTGGATATGAAAAAGAGAAATAGAAGGAATTCCACTTGTAAAATGGACTAAGATAGCTAAGCCAAAGGAGTATGGAGTATGGGGATTGAAGAATATCTTCATCTTCAACCAAGCTCTAGTTTCTAAGAGTCCATGGAGGCTTATATTCAATAATGGGCTATGGGGAAAAGTTATAAAGGAAAAGTATCTTGACAATAGAGATCTAGAGCATTGGATTTGATAGGAAAGAAAGTCTTTCAAATGAACCTCAAACACATGGAAAGGTTTGGTGAAATATTTCGGTATCTTGGGTAATTAGGTAGCATGGAATATCGGGTGAGGCAACATAATGAAGATGTGAATGGATCCTTGGATTGGATGTAGTGGGAACCATAAGTTGTCAGAACCCCTTATGAAAACACTTCATGATAAAGAAATTTAGAGTTTGAAGGATGCATCAGGTTTCATGGTATAAGAAGTTGGGATCCAAAACTGGAAAACAACAAAGGAATAAAATTTGGTTATAGAGAAATAAAATGTTTTTTCATGGATTGGAGGTTCAATTATAATGACTAATTCTCTAAATTAGACTCTCCTTTGGGGAAGGCCGGAACACATCAAATCAAAAATCCTAACGGGTATTGCATGAGCCCAGTAATGATTTCACAAAGCCTTGGGGATTCTTCGATGGAGCCTATCAAGGCTCTCTGGGAATGTGTGGGGTTGGAGTCATACTTTTCTTGAATCATTCCCATTTCTTCTCCTTAAAATATGACGTGAGACTAGGAACAAATAATAGGGTTGAATTCTATTCCCTCTAGATGTTGATGAAAGTGGCACTTGACAAAAATATTAGGTGTTTGTAGGTTCTTGGAGATTTGAAGTTGTTGATAGATTGGGCTAATGGAAAATTTCATCTTACAAATCTGGTCTTAGAGCTAATCATGGCACTATGCTTAGAGAAAAAAACTATGTTCGAGGAGTTCTCATTTGTCCATATCTACAGGGAGTTTAATCAAAAAGAAGATCTGTTGTCAAAATAAGCCATTACTCTACAAGAAGGACTCCTTGTGGGACATGAATGCAAGGACAATGCCCTACTAACAACTACTTAGTTGTCTCAGTTTTGATGTTTGGTTGATAGGTCTTGGGGTAGATATAGACTTATGTTTTCTTGGAGATTAGAGACAATTCCGGTTATGCTAGTTTTTGTTTAGATTGATTTTGTATGGATGTGTATGAATCTTGTATGGATCTCTTTGGAAGATGAAATGTACTTGTCTAGGTTAGTGTAAGGGAAGATGAACTAAGTCGAAAGGCTAGCTTATGTGTTTTTTTTTATTTTCTACTAAATTATCAAATACAAGGAATATTTTCTTCAGATAAAAAAAAAAAAAGTAATTGAAAGTAAAAAAAATCTTATTCAACCCATAGGTGCTTTCTACATCTCAATGTGAGGGAGAAGTGTAATTCCCTTAGTGCTTAACATGGAGTTGACATGTGGCATTTAAAAAAATGTTCATAATAAAAAAAAAATCAATATCAACTTTGTGTGTGTGTGTATAAAACAATTGAAAGTAAAAAAATATTATGGTTAAAACATTTCAATGGTGTGTTGCTTAGTATGAGGGCGATGTGTAATTCTTTCCTTGCTCAACATGGAGTTGACATGTGGCATATATGTATGTATGTATGTATAACGTAGATCCATCTTGACTCTGGATCTATCAAGTCCCTCATGGTGATTTTTTTTTAGATTGAAAAAACTCAAGGAATGGTTTGCACCTCGAGGAATTTGATCCCTCTAGTTTCTTGTTTTTGGAACCTTCACCCTTTTGATTATAAACATCTTTTTTATTTCTTATGTCAATTGGATCTGTATTGGTTCCTTTTTCCAAGGTTTGGATTGTTATGTCTAAGATTTTCCCAATTTAACTGGATTAGTCATTGTTTCTTTGTCGACTAGTGACTCTTTGTTAGCAAGTTGTTCTAACTTTTGTTGTATTTTCTTTTCATCCAACTTCTTATTAAAGTTCCTGAGACAATAACTTATCCTTTGACGAGAAATATCTTCGTATCTTTCTAATAAACTCTTGTCAAATTTCTTAAAATCTTAATTTTCTTATTGTAATTTATGATTCTAATAAGCTCTTGTCAAATTTCTTAAAATCTTGATTTTCTTATTGTAATTTATGATTCTATTAAGCTCTTGTCAAATTTCTTAAAATCTTGATTTTCTTATTGTAATTTATGATTTAACTATGTTTTTTAATTTGATGATTTGTATAAACAACTCCAAATTATGATTACGTGGATAAGAATTGTGTTTCTCTCCTATCTCCCATCATAAAGATTCCATGGTTCATTAACTATTACGCCTTTGATATTAAATGGGTGTACGAATTATAAAAACCCACCTCCTAAATGTGGGATGGATATTGACGCTCTAAAGAATATCTCTTTAATAGATATTCTTTAATAGCCCTTTATATATGGTCAATTTTTTAATAGCTTATACCTTGTATCGAGACTTTATTAACTAATCCTTCTTTTTTCTTGGAAATTAAATAACACCTTGTTCTTATATTAAACTTTTATTATCTTGTACTATTTAAAAATCTTACAAGGTTTTCATTCTCACTTCTATAACCTTCCACGAATACTAAGAAACAATGTATTTGCCTGATTCTTATGATGAGTGTGACTTAATACTTGTTTAATTAGTGTGTTGGGAAATGTTTTTTTTTCCTTTATTTATTTGGTAAAACTACTATTAAAGTTGCGAACCTTCACCTATGTAAAACACTTGTAGCTCTTCTGCGGATGCACCCGAAGCTTCAACACGAGACAATGTTTTGTATGGTTATTAGTGCCCAATCAAATTTGTGAAATTGTTCATGTTGGTGTGTCCTCCCTATGACGACAACTATGACATGGTGGATGGTCAATATTAAGCCTCATGGGTTTTCATCTGATCGGCGACTTCAAAGTTATAATAGACTAGCTCGATAATAGTGGTAAACTTCATTCGATTACCCTCTTGGCATGGATGGACCGAATCAATACGCTCCTATGTCACTTCAAGAAGTTTACCTTCTCACATACTTCTCGGGAGTTCAATAGAGAAGCGGATCAGCTTTCCAAGACAACTCTTGAAAAACAAGTTGGTCTGATCACATACACGCATTGGCTGGATGGACATGAGGGCCCCTCTCTTTCTATTAAAATTTTCTAAGACTTGATCCATTATCTATCGGGCGTCATCATCAGTTTTCCTTTGCATTGCTCGACACTTTTTTGGCAGAATTTCATCATCTTACCATCTTTTCAGTTTGAGGTTTCTTTTATTTACAGGGTATCACTACTCCCATTCGATTTGGATGCCAAATTGAAGGAGATGGACTCCATGCCTGCTAGTCCGTCTCAGATTTCTAAATGTAACTGATTATGAGAACAGATTATATTTTTAATATAATTGAGTAATTTTTTCTTTTGGAAAAAAATACTCTGACATGGTGGATATATTTAATTTTGTTTCCAACAGTGGCTAGATTGATAAGCAGATGTCAAGCAACTATACCAAGATGTTAGTTAAAGCATATGTGAGACTCACGAACATATTGGTAATGAATAGTAGTATGAACCAACTTTGATTCAACCTAATAAGAGTCACCTCCTTTTCATATATGAATTTTTCAACCCATGACGCCCCCCATTGAATTATTCTTAAAGTGTATAGAATGACAGCTCAAGATGCACATGGTAATTGGTACATGTTTCGTGGCTCCAACATAGTGGCAACATTGTTGGGGTGTATATAACACTATAGATGAATCATTAACTGGTGAATCTCCTATGTTTTAACTTGGATGCTAAAGATTCTTTGGAGAGGGCTTGTGTGCCATGGTTTTTAGGTGTTGTTCATGCTGTTTGATCTCGAGAGAGTTCAATTAGGTCTTAAGGATATACCTCCTCCCCCAACTTTGTTTATGCCTTGACACCCATTTATAGTGCACAAAACATACTCATGATGCTTGTATCCCACCAGAAGACCAAAGACCCCTTATTGTGTGTTGATACGAGAACTTGTTCAAGGCTCTTGAGCTTAAGAAGATCCAATAAGATCCTAATTCATTTGTTTTTATTTGTTCATGATGGTTAAGGCCCAACAACCCATCCATGGTCTCGTGTGACGGTCTAAGGATGCATTCATAGAATTTAATCCTTGGAAGCTATGTTTAGGGCCTGAGATTGTTGTTTCCCTCCCCCAACCATGGTCAAGGGTGTGAGGTTTTTGTTTCCCTACCTGAATATGATCAAGGCCTTGAGACCATTCATGGTTCATAAAAAATCTTAATGGAATCCATATCCAACACATAGGCCAATCACGCCCTAGTGAGTGCACATATCACCGTGTCTTGGTTTTGTTCATGTTGCTTGAGCTTAAGAAGGTTCAATTAAAGCTTAAGGCCCTTATTCCCCCCTTTGACCATGCTTAGGTATTGTAACACCCTGTTTCCCCCAGTTTGTAAAAATAACTATACTCGCCAAGAACTGTGGCAAACACAAAAATGTGAATGTGTGATGTAAATGGACCTTGTGAAAAAGGTCGATGAATGTGAATAATATTATGAATATATAAATTGCAGGACTGCTGAGAGGGGATATGCTGAAAAAGAGACCACGATGGCTGAAGAAAGGTGGTGGAAGGCACCTGGAAAGGTGGTGTTAACTTCCATCGAAACCAATACTGTATTTGGACTTCACTGGCCCGGGGAACCAAGAGTGGCTCGCTGGCCCGAAATAAATTACTCGCAAGTTGGTAGGTAGACGGCTCCTCAAGAATTAATGAGGGATGGGGGAAGAGAACCGCCCATCCGTAGGAGCCTCGGGCCTGACCACCGCGAGGGAAATCACGCCACACGCAACCTCGCAAGGGGAAAATGCGTGAGGAAGAAGCGCGGAGGGGGCAGACGCGAGGGAGGAAGAACTCTGGCAAAATATGCAGAGTGAGTGATAGCAGAGAAGAAGGAGAGTAACCTTCGTTCTTGGTCACTGTCAGACAGAGACGCAGTCTCGCAGTATCGTGGTCTCAGCTCGGGGGTGGCTAGTGGTAAATCCGTTGGGAGTCGCTAAGCCTACAGTTGGGTGGAAACGAGCACCCCTCTCAGCAGTTGCATCACCTCTGGTGTTTTTCTGATAAGTGTTTTGTCTCTGGCATCTTGAAATATATTTATTCTGACAGTTATGCTCATAAGCCGTGAAATTGTGAATGATTTCAGTGTAAGAATGTCTGTATGGTATTTTGATCAGTATTGGTAGTTGCAAGTTTATAATGGAATGACTACGTATGGCTTATGTTTTCATAAATCGCTATTTATATGCATAGCGTTCTAATTCGGACTTCACGTTTGGTTCTCGAGAGAGAGATACCCTTATCTGCCTCAGATAGTACCCTGGGCAAACCTCCCCATAGAGATACCCTCCTTGAAAATCCCATCAAGAATCTGGAAAGAGGATGTGAAGGCGCAAGGCCTTAGTAACCCTACATGAGGAGGAACGATCCTCTTGAAATCCCAAGATGGCTGTGTAGGGATAAGTATCGTGTGATGAGCGAGATCCTGTCGGAAGATCTGCGGTCACTCACGGCCGTTAGATTGGAAGGAGAAGAGGGGGCGTTAAATGCCTGAACCCCTTTCCTTTGTTTTTTCACGAGTAGTGAAGGGACCGGGACCGTCAATCCCTAAGGTCCGTAAGAATATCTGAACCGTTGGCTTTTCCACGTCCAGGGAGCAGTGGGAGAGTGAATGGCGTTGGACCGACCTGAACCGTCATATCTTAGCTAGAAAACCCGGCAGCCGTTAGATCTGTAGGGAGATAGATGAGGGTTAAGCCCTCGTGAATAGGGGCGAAAGTCTCAAAATAGATCTGAACCGTCCGATTAAAGGAGGCCATGTGTCGCGAGATTACCCATTTCAAGAAATCGGAGATCGTGAATTCGGGAGTCCCATTGACAAGGGATTGGGCTCTCGTATTGATAAGTCCCGAAGGGAATAAGACTGTGGTCTTATGAGAAGCGGCCATACTAGCCAAGGCATAGCTCAGGAGAGGTAGTGCAGTTATGCACAGGCTCCCTATAAAGCAAGTAGGGATCGAGACCCACTCAAGTCCTAGATTTGATGAAGGAGAGCAATAGATGTGCTGAAGACTCTTTTAAGAGTCAAACCCAGGAGAAAGAGTGCAAAGCTCCCAAGTCCCTCGTAGTTGACGAAGCTCAGGATAGATAGCACCTGGTTGGATGCACAGGCCCTGTAGGAATTCACAGAGGTCAAGGGAATCTTTCATGACTTCAAAGTAGAGAAGCTCAGGAGGGATAGTCTCGTTCTGTGCATGGCGCCATAGCCGCGAAGGTCGCAGAGGAGAAGAAAAGACCGAGAGCTTTGATACTTAAGAAATCTACCAAGGAGAAGGAAGAGAAGTGCATGCTCAAGGAATAGCTACAACTGTCATTAGATTAGCTGGAGCGAAATAGATCTAGGTCGTCGAAAATGTACGTCCAGACGCACGCATAAGAGAGAAGAAACGGATGGCAGAGACACTTTGAGATAGAAGTGGCGAACAACCGATAACCGTTGGATCATGCAGAGTTGCAAGGTGGTTAGGGTTGGTGCAGTCCGGAAGAGGTCCGAGTTTGGGATCTCTCATCTCGGGGTTTCATAAGAAGAGAGCGCAAGGGTTGGGTGCTTCAACCCACGAAGTCGCAAAGTGTGAAACGCGAGGAGGAGAATCTGAACCGTTGAATCCAGGAACAGGAGGAATGTTGGATCAAAATTCCATGGAGATATCATATATCGAGAATTCGGGGGTTCGGAGGTTGGAAGGGGCCACTTTCGACCATAGAAGTCGCGAAGTGCCGAGAGCCGAGGCTCGTGAGAACACGTGGCACATGCATCAGGTGGGGCCTGCGTGGCCGACGGGTGGACATGCGTCGCCTGGGAAGGAGTCAACATTCTGTTGACTTATCACGTCTCGGAGGTTTGCAAGATAGGAGCATGAAGGCTCAACGCCCCAACTTGCGAGGTTGTGAGTTGCGAGAAGTACGAAACGAAAGTCAAACCATCGCTGAATTTCACGTCTCGAGACTTCAGAGAAGAAGAGCACGAGAGGAGGAATGTTGGATCAAAATTCCATGGAGATATCATATATCGAGAATTCGGGGGTTCGGAGGTTGGAAGGGGCCACTTTCGACCATAGAAGTCGCGAAGTGCCGAGAGCCGAGGCTCGTGAGAACACGTGGCACATGCATCAGGTGGGGCCTGCGTGGCCGACGGGTGGACAT
>JASDQU010754045.1:13782-26958 GCA_032191745.1 Picea mariana
AAAAACCATGCACACTCAATCAAACTGAGTCAATAGCACCCGTCTAATCAAATAGTAACACATCATGTCATCTGTCAATCACATCATAATCAAACATAATAGGTCTAATGTCAAAAAGGGTCCAGATCACTTGCGAGCAAGTGTCCTCAAATAATAAGTGGTCTCAGTGCGCCAGAGCGGGATGTTACACTTGGATCATTTGATTTGTCCCATCATCTTCTTCCATGGATCATTAAATTGATTTGTCCCATCACATTCTTCCATGAGATCCTCATTTGCTTGATTATGTTCCTCAGCTTGTACAACATCATTTCTACTACTACTTGGTGCAATGTTCTACGGAAAGTTAGAGGGAAACTCTAACTTTATAATTACAAACAATCATGCAAAATTAGGGTGTACTATAACAAACATTCAAACAATATATACACATATATATAATTTTATATAAAATTGACAATATAAAAACAGATAATTAATATATAGCTAATTACCATTGGACGATATTCATTCAATCCACCATCAATTTACCCATATTTCCTACAATGTTTTGTAGCTGTTGCTATTAAAATTCTTACGGGACGTATGAGGCAACATTTTTTGCAAGGGAAATAACATCTACCATCACCCTTTTCACCCGCTTTACTTTTTAGAGTTGGGTAAAAAAGTAAAGCGGGTGAAAAGGGTGATGGTAGATGTTATTTCCCTTGCAAGGGGTAAGATAAGAATTTTTGACCCCTCATCTTATGTTTTACCCTTGTTAAGTGGACAAACTATGTTTTAGGAGTTTTGTATAAATAGAGATAAGGATTATTTGATGCAAGGGGTAAGATAAGGATTTTTTACCCCTCATCTTATGTTTTACCTTTGCTAAGTGGAAAAACTATGTATTAGGACTTTTGTATAAATATAGATCATGTGATTCTTATTTCACAACATAACTCTCCCATTGTGAGATGTATTTGGATGAAAATTTCGATACTCTTGATGATTATGGTGTTTTTCTCTTGTGAAATGTCTTTTGGTGAATGTCTCTTGGTGAATGGATGAGGAGGAGTAATGTGCACCCCCTAAAGGCTTGCTCTCTTGGCTCTTGGATGAATTTTTCATGATAAAGTAGGGTTTGATATCTCATTTCTTGGATTAGGTAAGGAAACAAATATGCACATGATATTTATTTCTTGATTATTTTGGTTATTGTTGGTGGAAACCCTAGGGAGGAGTATGTTGGATACACCCTCCATCATTGCTTCATCTTATTATTAAGGATATAAGTCTTTCTTGAGAAAGGGTTGCTAGGAGGAATACGAGTGTGTATACCCTCCTAGATTTACCCTAAGTTGGTTGGCATACCATAGGGAGTAAGAGGATTTACACCCATAGGGTTGTTGATGATCTAATTTGTGCTTTAAAGACCCCATTCACCCAATTTTAAAGGAACTAATCTGAATATTTTTTCATTGGAGAAAGAAAATAGTGCATTGGGAAATGTGAATTTTTTTCTATATTAACTTTTTGCAATTCCGGTTTTGTTTCTTGTGTCTAGAGAACCTCTTAGCCACTAGGGCGTCCCCTATAAAGGGGTAGTTCTTGATTCTGTTACAAAAATTCATCTTCAGCCATTAGGGCTGCAAAAACTTAATCTAACTTCTTTAATAACTCTTAAATCAACCACTAAAAGTTGCTTAAAGTTTGCACACATAAACTACTAGGCCTAGCGCACTTTTGGGCAAACTTTGGGGGAGTTTTAGTGGTTGATAGTATTTATGTAATAAATTGTTACAACCATAAGGCTGATTTATATTTCTTCARAAAGTGTTTACAATAGCCTTACCTTTTATGCTAGTATCTTGGTATTTAAATCTTGAGTTTCACTAGTGTTTATCTAGTTTATCTCTTGCATCTTTTACTTGATTTGTAGMACTTTTTTAGAAACTTATTGTGCCATTTAATTGTTGATATAGACTGTTACTAAAATATTCTATTATGGMAAACAATCTTAACTTGCTTGTCCACTTGATATATTGCATTGTATACTTGGTTTTCCTTGTGTCTCGGGAAGGTATTATATCTTTGCAGGTCACTCAAGGATTTGGAAACCTTAAACAAACCTCAAGACTCATCACCAAGTTCCCTTTTCCATATAGAAACTTTACCTTTAGGGGAATCCGTTCATACATCACATTTTCCATCTCAATCCCCCCTAGGGTCACCGGGATTCCCCCCTTGAGGTGACTACCTCACTTCTAAAGTGACGGGAACACCTGCCTAAGGTGAMAACAGGTAGGATATATCTAACTTGTGGCCAATTGGTGGTTGGGTTAGGATTTTACCAACTTACAACTTGTGCGATAACATTTTTGCGTCATTTTCAGGCAGGATTTTGAATYCTCTTCTGAACACTAATGACACTTTGGMAAGATATCCCAAATCCTTTTCCCTAGATTTCCCAGTGACTCCACCTAAAGGACATTCCATTTCCATTTTTCATGAACTCTTCTTAAATCTCATTTGGAGAATCCACCTTTCTCTGATTATCCCTTTCCACAATTTGATTTCATCTAACAACTTCTTTGAAGTGTTTATCCAAGTAATGGAAATATGTCTCGGCGACGATTTCACGAGGCATACAATGCCTTGGATGTTCAGTCTGTTCATTGGTATCCAAACTAATTCCCGATAAAACAGTTGATCCATGTCCCTAAGTTTGATGGTGATCCATCCTCAACTACTGCACATGTCACTGATTTCGCTGAAGTCATTATACACTACAACATAGAACAAGAAGATGTGATTATATGATTGTTTCTCTTATCTCTTGAAGAAAGGAAAAGAGATTGGATCAGATATTCTTATAGCTCCAAAAATATTTCTTCCTTACTAATCCTTATCTGAGACTTCCTTAAGCATTGAGGCCATAAAAATCTTGAAGACACTATTCAAGACCTTGAGGACATTTTCTAGGGATGCTCATTTCTTTCATATTTTATTGAAGGCTTGAAAGAAATAATTTTTCTAAAAACTAATGAAAGCACATTTGAAGAAGAAAATATTGAGGATGATAGTAATGAAGAAATTTTCAAGTGCCTCAAGGAAAACATATAGGAAGATGATGAATTTTGTGAACACTTACTTGAACACTACCATGATAAGGACTTCCTGGTCAAGTTTTGTGTGCACAAAAAGAAAGAGCACAATGCTATCCTTCAAAAGTATAAGAGGAATCCTRCCCTCAACATGGTGTGGGAGGTTTCCATTTCCTATTTCGGAGTAAAGTCACTATGTGATGGCATGACAGAAAGGTACAGCTACCACAAAATMTTTCCAACCCAGGATCGATCATTCTTGATACGTGAAGAAGTCTGCAAGCTCGTTAGAGATCAAGATCATGATGGTGAGTTCTTTGATCCTATTGAAGATGACGAAGACTTATTTGAAGAACATATTCATGAAGAATATTACAACGATGAAGACCYTGATGAGGTACAACATCCAKATGAGGAGACATTGGTATCCATGCTCCTKCTTGATGAAGATGATATTGTTCAACCTTGTTTTCGTCCTGCAAATGAAGATGAAGAAATGATTGGCCTCAATGATGCATATGGTCTCGTGCAAAACCTCTTCGACATCACTGATATACACAATGATGATTTCATATAGGTCGGGAGACATAGATGGGATTCTGGTCTTTTCATTATTGATAGAGACCCCATCTATGACAATGAGGGTAGCTCTCAAGCAACAGGGGTTAAGTTGTCATCATCAAAGGACTGGTCTTCATGCATGTACGACTTAAAATTTTGACATCATGATGATGGTATGGCTACATATTTTTTCCATTCATTCAAGGATGACTTGTTGCATCATACTCAAGATAATTTTCAGTCATCCCTTGATACACACCCTTTTGAGGATGCATATTTTTTCTATGAGTATTTTCAACCATTGTGCTCAGATTTTGATAGACACTAAGTCGTGGCCAGTTCAAAGCAGTCTTGAAGATGATTCGTCATATACATATGGTAGCTATATTAAAAGATGGATTAATCAATCTTTTGGCTACACTTTTAGGAAGGATGATTAGGCTAATGGTTTCTCTTTCCAACAGGTTTTCCTCCCTCCCACCCATCTCCATAATTTTTATTTCATAACCAATTATGTGTGTATTTATACTCATGATTATTATGTGATTTACTTGTCTTTGTTCTATTACATGATTAATCACAGAGGGAGATACTTTGATGAAATGATCAATTGGTTGCACTGGTTGTACGACTTCAACTGACATTTCAGGACCTAATATTCAGGGCCCCAGGGCCCCATGTAAGTAGGTAGGTCATCTTGTTTTCTTTACATTTGCATCTTGATTGCTCATATTAGTTTAGATGCATTTCATATTTCATTTTTCTTTACTTGCATATTAATTTCATGCTTAGTTTGGAATTTTTTGAAAAAATGCTAAAATTTTCTTTTTTAGATTAGTTTTCATTTGGATTTTGATGAATATGGACATAAGGGTGATAGAACCAACCTAGATTTTATGGTTTTTTATTTCAGTGTAGGAATAGGTCTACTAGGAGATGTCGTGGTTCTCATGCACTACTCGACGAGCACATGTACCCAAGTAGGAGCCAAATGTTATCCCCATTTTGTGGTATAACTAAGGAGATGATGTCTTGAGGCCCTCAAGTTACATATATGGATTTTCGAGAGACCACATGACCAACAATATCCACTTGCACATTCAAAAGATCACTATATCACCACATTCTGATCCATTTTCAGCACATCCACCACACCAGCTAGCTTCTGGAAGGAATATGGGTCTTGCTCCATGAGGTACAAGTCAGGTATTGTGGAAGGTACTCACCCTAATATTTAAGGCATTTAAGCATGTTGTATTTGAGCTACTTTTGAATATAGAGAGCCTGCTTGGACATTATGATTTTGACCCTGTTTCACCTTGGTGAGTGTCATAGATTTCCTAGTAAGTGGCCAAACTTTGGGGAAGGTTTGTCACTGGGGGTCCATTGAGGGGTTATCGTATCATTTCCAACCATACTTACCACCTTCTTCTCATTACACTTCCATATTATTTTCTTCTTCTAGGTCCTTTGACTTTAGTGACCCAAGAAGGGCATGTACCTCATTTCATGGGAAGAAGGGGTTGAAGGCCCAAAGAGATTGTTGTTGGCTAAAAGGATAAAATCCTCAATATAGACCTTCTAGATGCTTCTCCCAAGGATCCTCGAGAAAGAAATGAAACACTTCTCTACAATAAATGGGGGAACTACAAAAATAAATGATAGTGAATGCTTAAGGGGTTAGTTGGAGGATGGGAGGTCTCATCATGAGCTAGATTATCATGATCATGAGTATTTAGTGGTATGCCATTACCATCTTCTGGTCAACAAGCCAGGGTAGTGTCTCCCAGTTACACAACTGAGAGAAAGGGGGTCTCATCACGATCCATCCTTCTCATTTCCATGAGGTATTTGTGAATGGAACTGTCATTATCTAGACACCAAGCAAGGAAATTGGCCTTCAACGTGTTCCTTAAAACATGAAAGAAGAATGGAAAGAAGGTGGGCTTGGAAAAGGTGCATCACAATCAAAGGTTCCACACACTCTCTACAAAGGCACCCATAAATGAGATAATATGAGCCCTTGTATGTCATGAAACTCATCAACCTATGAAGTATAAAACCTTTCTACCTCATCATCCACTACATAACCTTGAAAGGCCATGCTTGGGAGCATCCCATAGTTGAGGGTTTTGGTCTACCTAATAGGACCTTTATGACACCCCTCCCATACTTAAACTTGGTCAATTGTATATGGTTTTTAAGAATTTTTTTAACTTGATGAGGTATTTTTTATGCAYTGGTTTAGGTTCRTTGCCTATTAGATATAGGAGGGCACACCCTTTTGTTTTGCAGGACCTTGCTTGGTGGCCAATTTTGGGAGAATGAGCCCATCTTGGGATTCCATGGCGTAAGGATCCCACAGGTTGGATGTTGTAGGAATGCACACCAAATCATAGAGAMATTCCTTTGGATGCTTACATGGCATCATCAAGGATCTATCCAACCCCTATTTCCCAAACGACTTTCCTAGGAGAGGCAAAACCTCAAYTGTTGAGGCTTGATGTCATGCTTGAGGGGGTTTGATGGTGATGGAATYATTGCACATTGACACTTGGAATATTTTGATTSGAGGAGACATGGATTGACCCTAGCACTTGATGAGGAGGTTCAAGGATCCCCAAGGACCTCCATTTTCCTCTCCAATGACTTGCTCAAGTGGTCAAAACATCCCCTAAAGGGGTGACATCATCTTATTTTTAGGGTTTCTATTGTGTTAAAGTGAAAATTAAATATCATTATTTGATGCAAGGGGTAAGATAAGGGTTTTTGACTCCTTATATTATGTTTTACCCTTGCTAAGTGGAAAAACTATGTTTTAGGACTTTTGTATAAATAGAGATCATCTGAATATCATTTCACAACTCTCCCATTGTAAGAAGTATTTGGATGGAATTTTCGCTACTCTCGGTGATTATGGTGTTTCTCTCTTGTGAAATTTATTTTGGTGAATGGATGAGGAGGAGTGATGCGCACCCCCTAAAKTCTTTCTCTCTTGGCCCTTGGATGAATTTTGCATGGTAAAATAGGGTTTGATATCTCATTTCTTGGATTAGGTGAGGAAAACATTCTGCACATACTATTTMTTTCTTTCTTATTTTGGTTATTGTTGGTAGAAACCATAGGGAGGAGTATGTTGGATACACCCTCCATCATTGCTTCATATTRTTGTTAAGGATATAAGTCTTTCTTGAGAAAGGGTTGCTAGGAGGAATACAAGTGTGTATACCCTCCTAGGTTTACCCTAGGTTGGTTGGCATACCCTAGGGAGTAAGAGGATTTACACCCCTAGGGTTGTTTTTGATCTAATTTGTGCATTACAAACCCCATTCACCCAATTTTAAAGGCAACAATCTGAATATTTTTGCTTTGGAGAAATAAAATAGTGCATTGGGAAACATGATTTTTTGCTATATTAACTTTTTGCAATTTGGGTTTTGTTTCTTATGCCTAGAGAACCTATTAGACACTAGGGCATCCCCTCTAAAGGGGTATTTCTTGATTCTGTTACAAACATTCATCTTCTGCCATTATGGCTGCATAAACCCTAACCTAATGTCTTTAATAACTCTTAAGTCAACCATTGAAAGTTGCTTAAAGTTTGCACACATAAACTACTAGGTCTAGTGCAGTTTTGGGCAGACTTTGGGGTAGTTTTAGAGGATAACATTCTTTCTGTAAGAAGTTGTTTGCTACATACATAAGGCTGATTTATATTTCTGCATAAAGTGTTTACAACAACCTTACCTTTTATGCTAGTATATTGGTCTTTACAACAATCTTGAGTTTCGCTATTGTTTAGCTAGTTTATCTCTTGCGTCTTTTACTTGATTTGTAGCACTTATTTTGCAACTTATTGTTCCATTTCATTGCTGATATATACTATTACTAAAATATGCTATTAGGGACAACAAGATTAAATTTATTTTTCACTTGATATATTACATTGTATACTTGGTTTTCCTTGTGTCTCGGGCAAGTATTATCTCTTTGCAGGTTACTCAAGGCTTTGAAAACCTTAAACAACCTTTAAGACTCATCACCAAGTTCCATTTTCCATCTAGAAACTTGACCTTTATGGGAATCTGTTCATACATCACATTTTCCATTTCAATCCCCCATAGGGTCATTGGGATTCCCCCCTTGAGGTGACTACCTCACCTCTAAAGTGACGGGAACAACTGCCTAAGGTGATAGTGGGTATGTTCTCTCTAAGTTATTTTCAATTGGTGGTTGGGTTGGGATTTCCCAACCTAGAACTTTTGCGATAACATGCACTAATTACATGTTATAAAGAAAATGACGTTTTATATTATTTGTGTGTGAAGTAGAGAGAGCCATGGAACCTTGCATAATTTGTGCATAGTATATATTTTGGTAAATCATCATGCCAAGTTATTGCCCAGTAATCCATGTACAACGCATACCATCCAAGAGTCACCCAGGGGTAGGTCCACTTCATTTCCATGTGTCCACATCTAATAATTCCACTTCAATGCCATGTGTTCCAACATTCCAAAGAAGGGGGGAGGGGAATAAAACTCAGGAAAATATATGAAATAGAAAAATAATTTCATGAAATAATATATTGGGAAAATAAACTAAAATATAGTTTCTTTGAAATATAGAAGGGGGGAGGGGAATAAAACTTAGGAAAATAATTTCATGAAATAATATACCGGGAAAATAAACTAAAATATAATTGTGTGGAAATATAAGGAGTGTGTATATGGGGATGGATTCTCTGCACAAGAGGGTGTCTAAGCACAGTAAAACCCAATAAAACTTGAAAAATAAACTAAGTGTTGAAATAAGTTGCGTAGTAATATTGATTGTGCGAGGATCAATGTGGGGAGTAGTATAATGAGTTGTTAATGGTGTGGGGGAAATGGTTTATGCAGGGATATCTACACATCATACATCATAAGGAATATCCACACAACTTAACTCATAAAATGACTAAGTATAGAGTGATACAATAAAAAGGAAGAAAGGAAAAAATCAACTAATGGAGTATTTTGGGAAATGGAAAATGACTAAGTATGGAGAGTAAGAGAGTGAATATGAGCTAGGAGAGGAATGAGAGTAAGGAAAATGACAAAGTATGGAATAGTAACATAGGGAGGATGTGGTAAATGACTAAGTGTTGGGGGTATTGCATAATGTGGGAGAAAATTGGCATATATTATGAATATTACCTTTGTTTTAGATTCTATAAAATGTTGGTCAAAGTTGAGACATAGGGATATTTAGTGAGAATATAAAAACACAAAATTTCCTTATTTTTAACATCTTTTTATTTTATTCTCTTTTTTTCAAAATAAAAACCATCCTCGTTAGCCTTGCGTGAAGAAGAGTTCCAACACTATTTATGAATTATTAAAACTTGTTGGGTCTTCATGATAGATAAGTGATGGTTATTTGGTACTTTCAAGTTTTGAAAATTTTGTTATCCATTTGAAAGATACATAGGTTCAAATATGCACCCCAATCACCTAGTTGATGGGTGTCAGAAAAACACATCAACCTGATTCTTATTGTGTATGTAGATGATATAGTCATCACTAGAAATTCAATGAAGATGATTAATTCCAGTAAGAATGATCTTAAGAAATATTTTGACGTGACAGATCTTGAGCTAATACACTACTCTCTCAGTTTGGAGGTATGGAAAAAGGGACATCACATTTTCATGTCTTAAATGAAGTATGCCAAGACTATGCTAGAGAAATTATGGATGATGGATTGTAATCTTATTGTAACACCCATGGAGACAAGACTTCAACTATCATGCTTTAATCCATCACCATAAATTCCATTGTCTATTGTCAGCTGATTTGGAGTCTTATTTACCTAACATATACTAGGCTAGATATCACTTATGTTGCTAGCTATCTTTCACATTCATGTATCAGCCAAAGCAGAGTCGTTGTAAAGAAACAACATAGATATTGAGATATATTCATGGTAGTATGGAATATGGCCTATAATACAAGAATAATGATTAATTCTTCCTGACAAGATATATAGACTCAAAAAAAGGAGGTTCTATTGACGTAATAAAATCTATCTTTGGATTTGTTCTCTTTTTGGGATCTGGTCCTATTTCATGGGGGAGCAAGAAGGATGAATTTTTTTCTAGTCTTACATTTTGAGGAAAAATATAATGTGGTAGGAGAAACTGTTTGTGAAGCAATATGACTATATTTCACACTTGAAATATTGGGAGTACCACATAAATAAACAATAATCATCTACTCTAACAATCAGGGCGTTCTAAAAATTTATTGTATTCTAGTGTTTCATGAGAGCAAAAAACACATTAATGTTTAATTCCCTTTCATATGTGAACATGTTCAACAACAACACATTCAACTCTAGGTTTTCTCTCCAAGATCATTGTACATATATCTTCACCAAGTCACTTGCACATGAAATTTTGAGGCATTATGAGATTCTCTCTCTGGTACTCTTAAGACTCTAAATTAATTAAGGGGGAAATGTTAGGATACTTAATAAAACCATATTATATCTAAATAAACTATTGTGAGTGGGATTGTTGAGTTGTAACAAAATCACATGTAGAATAGATGGAGATCATGCATATGATAGTTTATAGATCATATTCTATAGGGACTAAGTTAAGTAAACAATCTTGTATAAATGCACATTTTCTTTAATGAATATTGAAGCATGCTCATTGCTTATTTGTGCTATAGATTTTTACCAAAAACCCACATTGTTGGTATAGTTGAAGTAGGTACAAGTGGACAAGTACAACATCAAGAAGAGTTCGAAGAGTTTTTGAAGTAGCCTATTAAAGGACGAACTAGAGGCATGCAAAGAAATACATTCCAAAAACTCTTAGTTCGTTTCTCTGAGAGCAAGGAAAAATGGGGGAACAAGAAAACAACGCTGATTGCAAAATTTCTGAACATTGAATCATCGCTTTGTGTCTCCATGTAAACACATTTTTTTCTTGTGTTTTTTGTATGATTTTGAACTAGAAAATGCAACCATTTGTTTTATGGTTAGTGATTGGTACTTTTAGTTCATGCATGAAATAATGGAGAACACATATTTTTTTAACTATGTGCATGTATATTATTTTGAAGGCACACATATTAGTGGTTCTCCTTAGCTGTAACATCCTGTTTTATAATCTTGGTTTTAGTGATGTGTAATTAAATATGATGTACGATCATGGGATCAAATATGTAATTGTAAACATTGTGTATGATTGTAATATTACTATAAATGTGATGTTGGCTATGGGTGGATATAGATAGAGTAATTGTGGGCCAAGCTTCCATAAGAGAGGGGAATGTTTAGGAATGTCTAAGAGAGGGTGTTGATGTTTGTAACATCATACCTGTATTTCCACATAGGTCGAAGTGTCTAGACGTGTGGAAATCATCCAAAGCCTTCTACCTTGAGACTTCACTTTAATTAAAGGAATTATTAAAGTAAAGTGATTTTATTAATTAGTTGAGTTATTTAAGGAAATGCTAAAAGTAATTAGCATTTAATCTTAGCCATTGATATCAAGTGAGGTGAGAATTAATCTCAACCACCAATGACTTTGGATATTAGGGTTAGGTCATAACTCAAGATTATAAAAACAAGGTTAGGGTGAAGGAGGAAGAGTGCGAGACACAGTTGGATCATGAAGGACTATGATTCAAGTGTTGGTTGTTGAGCCTGATTATCTTCCTGATTCACAGGTCTTGTTTCATTCGTGTACAAAGGTTGTCGTATAGTTCTTGATTTTGTGTACGCGTATTTTCTTAAGGAAAGGTACATACACCTCAAAACACATGCAATATCTGGGTCATACAACAAACCATACTTTGTCAATTTTGTCTGCAGTTGTATTTCTCTTAGTAGACCATTATATCTATTACAGGAGCCTTGATCTTATCATAATAAAATCATTTTAGTACCAGTTTTCCCTTCGGGGTTTTTCAAGTGGTATCTACCCAAAAATGTTGATATTTATGTGTGCATGATTTGGTTTCCAGTAGTGCTTCCATTATCTTTATTTGAGTTGAATATTCCAGTAGTGCATTTTTGTTTTGTGAGCTGTTAAATTTATTTTTAGTAAGGAAATCACTAGATAACAAGATACATAGGTGCCAAGGTTACGAGATTTCAACTTGGTATCAGAGACGTCACTCTGAGAGGAAGCTAGATCTCATATCTATAGCAAGGGATAGCATATATATCATATATGTAGAGATATCAACATATCTATAAGTAATAGGCATAAATTGAAGGACATATTTCACGAAAATAATCTTACTAAGTTCTTAGAAAATAAATCTAGATCAATGCAGATGTCTATATTTGACAATATTACCATTTAGTTCATGAGGATCACTCAGGTACGTGATCAACGTGCAGCCATAGGGGAGAAAATGGATGACATAGATCTCATGAATTTGGCATTGAATGGTCTTCCCAAGTCATGGGACCCATTTGTCAAGGGAGTATATGCTCGAAAACATCTCCTATATTGGAAGATACTTTGGGATGATTTCATATAGGAAGAGACTTGAGAGGAGTATAAGAGCAACAAGTAGGGAAGTAGTGATGAGAACTTGGTTCTTATCAGTAAGACAAAGAAAGGAAAAGGAGAGAATTCCAATAAGAAGGGTAAAAAAGATGGAGAATCATCATAGCCAGGGAAGAAGAAGGACTTGAGTAAAATGAAGTGCTTCTCATGTCATAAGAATGGAAATTATAAATCCTAGTGTGCAAAGACGAAGAAGGGAAAAGGAAAGATGTGAACAAAAACATCAACAAAGACACATCTAGATGAGTTTGCAACAAAGTTTGAGAAGGATTTCTCACTAGTGTCTTTCCTTTATACTAACACATGTTGATTATTTCAACATGCTCTAATACAATGTTGAAATTTCCCTCTAACCAACACTATATAGTTAATTCTAAATAAATAACTTATTGAATCAATGCATAGTTGAGTTATTAACTAAACATTACAACAAAAGCATAAATAAGTAAACCAAAATMTCACACACGAGACACAAATATGTTTGGGTAGAAACCCMTAGAAAAACYGTGGAGGGAAAACCAATACTCAAATGATTTTATTGTGATCAAATCAGGGCACCCGTAACAAGGATAATGGCCCATTGAGAGAGATGAAACTACAAACAAACCTGACAAAGTACGTACTACAACATGACCTTTAATTAACACCCTTTTCAAGGTGTACACACCTTTCCTTCTGCACACCATGTATATGTTCTTGTCTCCATACAACACTACCCTTTCCTATGGCTTCAATTAGATGAAACCCACTTGTGGCTGTCTCTACTCTCTCTTCTCCTTGATCGGAATGATCTCTATGGAAGTCCTTCTCCACCTATCCAAGATATTGCATCATAGTCCTTTGTGATCCAACCCTCTTTGCATCAACACTTGGATAAAACACTCTTCACCCACCCTCTATGAGATCTCACTCACTCATACAATGTGTAAACAAATTTCCTTGCTTATAAAATCT
>JASDQU010754048.1:13898-37292 GCA_032191745.1 Picea mariana
CACTTTGGTTTTTAATGCGTTAGAATCATGATTCTCCACATTATTCCAAGAATAATATTCTACCAAATGTTTTTTAGTAAATATTGATCTTTAAGCTTTTAACGGCTAGAAATTTAATTCCGCGGAAAAACGAGTAGAAATTTAATTAACCATGTAATTTTGATCTAACATTTACAATGGGACATATATATGGTTCATTATTTGAGGAGGACAAAGGAGCAAGAGCATGGGTCAATTGTTTACAAAGGGAACAAGTTTTGGTCACATGTAGTGTTCTTTATTAGTAAATTGAAAAATGGAATACAAATATCGAAATTTACCCTGATTAATTGTAGAAATGAAAGGTTATAATAGGGATAGGCAATAAAAGAACAAACATGCCAAATTTACCATGATTAATTGTAGAAATGGAAGATTACAATACAGATAGGCAATAAAAGAACCAACATACCAAATTTACCCAAATTAATTGTATAAATGGAAGATTGCAATAGGATTAGGCAACAAAAGAATAGACATACCACAAAATGTTGTACCTTTATTGATGAGAACAATGTTCACTTTCCTTTTCGAGGGGTCAACTTCCAGTGAGTAGAATTTCAATTACAATATAATTCCCAAGACATCTCATTATATTACTTCTAATTATTTATACAGTTCTATTTACCTCCTAGGAACATTCTAGAGAAGGAACTTTCTAGTAGGTAGAACCTTCTATTAATCCTTCTTACAATTATTACTTTCCCAGAACTACATGGGGCTTATTTAATATAGATGGCCTCCATATATAGCAACCTATATAGATACTTAGGGGCTTAGGGTAGGACTCTAACATGCCCTTCCCTTAAAAAGTAGCATTGTCCTCAAGGATGGAGATGAGGGAGTTATTAAAGATTATTTGCTAGTTACCATGTGGAATCATAAGATGGTTGTTGGTTGTGGAGCCTGATTATCTTCCTAATTCAGAGTTATTTGTTTTCAACCATGTTTATACCCCATGAAGAATTTACACCCAAGAAGAATGTACACTCCTTTATGCAAGGGAGTGTAAGGGGGGCCTTCCCCTCTTGCGAGGGTTTGGGGGCGAAGCCCCTGAAGGAAAAATTTCCTTGTAAATGTATATTGTAATTTCATAGTAAAACTGGACCGTTCATTATAAGATCACAGATCTGACAATAGAAGTTATGTTAGGATTTGTTTCCCTAAAAGGAAACCCTCTTTTAGGAGGTAAATGTATTGCGGCTATGTATCATTGCAAATATTGTATTATGAGGGAGGAGACAGTGAGAGAAAGAAGAGGAAGTTACAACGGGTGTGCTGTAGGTTGTATCCCTTAATTTGTTGGATAATAATAAATGAAGGACCTGGCAATTTCTCTAGTGGACGTAGCCCACAATGGGTGAACCACGTATATCTGTGTCTCTATTGTATTGTGTATGTTCTATGCTTTATTTCCACATTTATTTTATTTTATTGCTCCATGATCTCGTTTTTCTAAAAAATGGTATCAGACCGAAACGTAACTCATAGGAAAAGAGGGTTCCTGGTTTGAGTGGGAGCAATGGCGGAAGATGGAAAGTTTAGGGTCAAGAAATTTAATGGCCAAAACTAAAAGTTATGAAAGATGCAGATGGAATATTATTTATATCAGAAGGATTTATTCCTACCATTGGGTGGAATAGAAAAGAAGACGACGACCATGAAAGACGAAGAATGTGAGGTTATTGACAGAAAGACACTAGGAACGATACAGTTGAGCCTGGAAGCATCGATGGCTTTCAATGTTTCGAAAGAAAAGACAATGAAGGAGCTGATGGACGCATTGGCTAAAATGTGTGAAAAACCATCGGCGTCCAATAAGGTATTTCTAATGAAGATATTGCTTAATATGAATATGTTAGAAGGTGGGTCTATTGCAGATCATTTAAATGAATTTGATACGGTTACTAATCATCTAAGTTCTGTAAAAGTGGACTTTGATGATGAGGTCAGGGCTTTTCTAATCTTGTGTTCATTGCCAGAAAGCTGGAATGACTTGGTCATAGTTGTAAGTAACTTTGTCTCTGGTTCAAACACTCTAAAATTTGATGATGTTGTTGGTGTTATCCTTAGCGAGAAAATGTGATGGAAAAACATAGGTGAGACATTAGGTAATGCGTTAAACATGGAGAACATGGGAAGACAAAATAATAGAGGAAATGACTCAAGCAACTGTGATAATTCTAGGAAGGGCAAATCCAAATCTAGACTTGGAAAAATAGAGTGCTGGAATTGTGGGAAGAAAGGACATATGAAGAAAGACTGCAGAGATCCAAAGAAACAAAGAGATGGATAATAGGGGAAAAATTAAGAAGCAAATGTAACAGGTGATGTGTTACAAGGTGCTTTGATTCTTTTTGTAAATAATATTTCCGAGTCTTGGGTAGTAGATTTAGGGGCTTCGTTTCATGCCACACCCCATAGGAAACATTTTCTAGATTATGTTCAAGGTGATTTTGGACAGGTTCATTTGGGTGAAGATGTACCATGCAAATGTTTTTGAATGGGAAAGGTAAAAATAAAGCAAAGSRCTGAAAACCAMTGGTTGTTGAAAGAGGTAAGACATGTTCCATATCTAAGGAAAAATATAATTTCAACAGGGTAGTTGGAAAGTGAAGGTTGTATATCCATATTTACAGATAAGGTGTGGAAGGTCACCAAAGAATCACTGGTGATAGAAAAAGGAGAGAAGGTAGGTACATTGTATTTATGTACTGGTAATACTGACTTTTCTATCTCATTAGCTTCTACAAGAGTGGATACAACATTGTGGCATCGTAGGCTTCGACACATAAGTGAGAAGGGGATGCAGATACTTCACAAAATAAATTTGTTTCCAGATCTTAAACAAATTGATTTGGATTTCTGTGAGCATTGTGTTTATAGAAAATAGAAGAGAGTCAGATTTCTCAGAGTCAGAAAAGAAAAGAAGAGTGAAAGGTTAGAGCTTGTGCATACAAATGTATGGGGACTAACTCATGTATAATTTCTTGATGGCTCTCATTATTATGTTACTTTTATTGATGATGCAACTAGAAAAACTTGGGTTTATTGCATTCGACAAAAATATGATGTTTTTGATACTTTTAAGAAATGGAAATCTTTAGTTGAGAATGAGACAGGAAAAATGTTGAAGTGTCTCAGATCAGTAAATGTATGTGAATATTGCAAAAAAGAGTTTGATGATTACTATTCATACCATGGGATTCGTAGAGAGAAGACAGTTCTAGGAATACCACAAGAAAATGGTGTGTGAGAAAGGATGAACAGGACAATCATGGAGCATGCAAAGAGTATGAGATTGCATGCTGGTTTTCCCTTACAGTTCTGGGCAGATGCTGTAGATACTGTTGTTTACTTAATAAACAAAGGAACTTCAATCTCTTTGGATGGTGGAACTCCAGAGGAGGCATGGAAAAGTAAAAAGGTAAAATATTATTTTTTGAAGACTTTCGGTTGTGAAGCATTTGTCCATATTGATAAAGAAAATATAACAAATCTTGAGGCAACATACAAGAAGTGTACCTTTATTGGATATAGTGTTAATGATTTTGGTTATCGCTTATGAGATTATGAAAATCACAAAATCATTAGGAGTAGAGATGTCAAATTCAATGAGAAGGTCATGTACAAAGATCAGTTGCAGGGAAAGATACAAGAAAAAGAAAAACCAGAATACACAGTGCTTGATGAGATCACTGGAAAAGAAATTCCAAAGGTACCAGAAAATCAAAATGTACAACAACAGGAGCAACAAGTACCTAAAATTCCCACAAGTGTTGTTAGCAGATCTATCAGGTTAAGTAGACCCCCTGAACGATACTCTCCTTCATTGTATTATTTATTGTTGACTGATTCCGGTGAACCATAATGTTATGAAGAGGAAATGCAGGTAGACACCGAAAAGAAGTGGGAGAAAGGTATGCAAGAGGAAATGGATTCCTTGGTAAATAACCAGACTTGGTATTTGGTTCAGTTTCCTGTAGGAAAAACATCATTACAGAATAAATGGGTTTACAAGTTGAAGGAAGAAGATGGACGCAAAAAGCGGTACAAGGCTAGACTTTTTGTAAAGAGGTTTGCACAAAATAAAGGTATATATTTTGATGAAATATTTTCTCCTATGGTTAAAATGACTTCAATTAGGACTATTTTAAGTCTTGTGGAAGTAGAAGATTTACATCTTGAACAATTATATGTAAAACAACTTTTCTCCATGGGGATTTGGAGGAAGAGATTTATATGCATTAACCATAGGGGTATGAGGTCAAAGGGAAGAAATATTTGGTATGCAGGTTGAAGAAGAGCTGTTATGGCCTAAATCAAGCTCCAAGGAAGTGGTATTTGAAGTTTGACAGGTTTATGACAGAACAAGGTTATAGTAGATGTCATTCTAATCACCGTGTATATTTTAAAATGGTAGAAAATGGAAGCTATATTATCTTTCTATTGTATGTAGATGACATGCTTGTTGCAGGGTCTAATATGTAAGATATAAATGTGCTCAAGAAGAAATTAGCTAATTCATTTGTGATGAAGGATTTGGGTGCCACAAAGAAAATCCTTGGTATGAGAATAACAAGAGACAAAAAAAATCACAAATTGAGATTGTCTCAGGGCGAGTACACAAAGATGGTGTTGGAGAGGTTTAGAATGAAAAATGAAAAACCAATTAGTACACCTTTGGCCAACCATTTCAAATTAACTAAGGAAATGTGTCCCCAGATACAGGAGGAGATAGAATACATGTCCATGGTCCCTTATTCATCAATAATTGGTAGCTTGATGTATGCGATGGGTTGCACAAGACCATATATTACACATACAGTGGGAGTTGTGAGAAGGTATATGAACAATCCAGGTAAAGAACATTGGGAGATAGTAAAGTGGATTCTCAGGTATTTGAGAGGTACTACTACTCATGCATTATGTTTTGGAGGTTTAAACACTATTCTACAGGGATATGTTGATTAAGATATGGAAGGTGATAAAGATAGAATGAGGAGCACCACAAGGTATGTTTTTACTATAGGTGGAACACCAGTAAGTTTGATTTCGAAACTGCAAAAGGTTGTTGCACTTTCAACAACAAAAGCATAGTATGTTGTTGCTACAAAGGCTAGTAAATAAATGATTTGGTTACAGAGGTTTATGGAAGAATTGTGAAAGAAGTAAGAGAATAGCAGGTTGTACTTTGATAGTGATAGTGCCATTCATCTTGCAAAGAACTCATCCGTCCATTCGAAGACTAAGAATATACAACTCAGGTACTATTTCATACGATCCATCTTGGAAGATGGACATTTGAAGTTAGAAAATATACACACTAGCCAGAATCTTGTAGACATGTTAACAAAGGGAGTGACCAGGGAGAAACTGAGTTCCTGCTTAGTTTCAGTTGGTATTCAAGAATGAAGGTGAATATGAGAAATTTTCCAGGTCCAAGAAGGATCATAGTCCAACAGATACAACAACAATGGAGTTGTTGAGATTAGTCTCCAAGTGGGAGATTGTTGGTTGTGGAGCTTGATTATTTTCATGATTTAGAGGTCTTTGTTTTCAGTCGTGTTTATATCCCATGAAGAATTTAAACCTCTAAAGAATGTACACTCGTCCACGCGGGGGAGTGCAGGGGGAGCTTGGACCTCCTGCGGGGTCTAGGGGCAAGCGGGGCCCTGACGGGGTTTCGGAGGCGAAGCCTTCGAAGGAAAAATTTCCTTATAAATGTATATTGTAATTTCATAGTAAATCTGGACCGTTCATTATAAGGTCACAGATCTGACGGTATAAGTTATGTTAGGGTTTTTGGCCCTAGAACTAAACCCTCTTTTATGAGGGAAATGTATTGTGGATATGTATCATTGCAAATATTGTATTATGTGGGAGGATACTGTGAGAGAAAGAAGAGAAAGTTACATTGGGTGTGTTGTAGGTTGTATCCCTTCATTTGCTGGATGATAATAAAGGAAGGACTTAGCAATTTGTATGGTGGACATAGCTCACACTGGGTGAACCACGTATATATGTGTCTGTATTGTATTGTGTATCTTCTGTGTTTTATTTCCGCATTTTATTTATTTATTGCTTCACGATCTTGTTTTTCTAATAATAGTATATCCTTCCACTGTATTAGGACCTTCTTGATAGTGTGTTGGGAGAGATGATACTCTTTGTTTTTGAGGGAGAACTTTGGTTGCAACCAAATGGAACCTTATTTATCTAGTTCTAGAAGGCTAGTTTGAATATGACAATTAGATCCGACTACTTCATTTAAGTAGGATAAATGAAAGAATAGATAAATTTTAGAGTGTCTCAAAAGTTCCAATTTGTAAGCCATTGGCCTAATATGTTTGAGGACCTTATAGGGGGAATAAAAATTGGGGGGAAGCTTCTATTGGAGGTTGTCTTTGAGGGAGGTTTTCTTATAAGGATGTAGATGAAGGAACACCCGATCTCCTTCTTCAAAATGAGATTCATAATGACGTTGATCATCCCGCTGCCTCATCCTATTTGGATCCATGACCAGATCATCCTTGAGAGTGTATAAAATGTTGGCATGAGCTATGAGGGTTTTGTCTACCTCTTGCACCTTAGAGAGTCCAAGTAAGTAAGATAGTATTGATGGGGAATTTTGACCATAGATAACCTTAAAGGGAGTAATTCAAGTGGTACCATGATAAGTTGTATTGTCCCAACATTCTGCTAGAGGTAACCACTGAGCCAATTGTGATTGTTGTTTTGAAGTAAAGCACCTCAAATATGCTTCCAGGAACTTGTTGACAATTTTAGTTTGACCATCAGTCTAGGGATGATAGGAAAATCTATGATTTAATGGAGTGCCTTGGATCCAAAACAACTCTGGACATAAATGGCTAGTGAAAGTGTGGTCATGGTCTGTCACAATAGATTGCAACATACCATGGAGTTTAGTGATACTATCCATGAATACTTGAGTGACCATGGATACTTCAAAGGGGTGTTGTAGACCACAAAATGAGCATATTTGGAAAGGAAATCACTACAACCATGATGACATATTTATTGAAATATTTGGGTAATCCCACAATGAATTCCATAGAAATGTTAGTCCATACAACTAACATAATGGGTGAATGTTGTATTTCACCTAGAGGTTTTACTATTTTTCCTTTGTGTTGTTGGAAAAGGTCACATTATACCATAAATATGGCGTGGATGTCCTTCTTCATTCCTTCCCCCAAAAATGAAAGTTTAATCCTTTCATATTTTTTATGAAATCTTGAATGCCTTGCTATTGGAGAGTCATGGATTTTTGATAACAATGTTGATTTAAATGTTGAATACTTATCCAAATAAAGATTCCCTTTACAACGAAGCTCTTTATTTTTTCAAGTGTAGCCCTGATATGCATGGGGTTCCATTTGAATTTGTTGTATTAGGTGAGTAGTCTTGGGATTTGTTGACCATTATTTCTGGACATCATTCAACCAGTCTGCTACTATGAAAGAGAGTAAAAAGAGGGAATAATCCTTTTCATAAGTTCAAGAGAGAGAATTTTCTACCACATTCTCATTTCCATTCTTATAAATTATTTTATAGTCATATCCCAACATTTTGGTGACCCAATTCTATTGTTATGGGGATGAATTTATTTTCTCCATGAAGTATTCCATGCTATAATGATTTGTTTTAATTTGGAAATGTTTCCTAGGCAGGTATGGATGCCAAATATCCATAACATGTAGTATATTTATCATTTTTTTTTTCATAAGTTGATATTCCCAAATGCCTCTCACAAAATTGTTTGCTATTAAAGGCCAATCGTGTCCCTTTTGCATGGGTACCACTCCGATGCCTTTATTGAAGGGGTCACATTACAAGACAACGGTCTTAGTGAATTTTGATAGAGTGAGTACTGGGTTGTACAAATAACATTATTCAAATCATGGTAGGCTTGTTATGCAACATCATTTCAACTGAAAGAATTTTAAGAAAGGATGTGAGGGGAGATGTAATATTACCATAGTTCCTTACGAACATTTGGTAGTAACTAGTAAAACCAAGAAAACCTCTTAAAATTTTAAGAGCTTTTGGATGGGGCCAATACTTCATTGCTTCAATTTTGTTTGAATCCATGCAGACACCGTCATGACTAACAATATGGCCCAAATATTCCACTCCAGAGACACCAAAGGAACATTTGGACATCTTGAGAAAGAGTTAATGATTAACAAGAAGTTGTAAGACTTGATCCACATGGGTGACATGGGCATGCCAAGTTTTACTATAAATCAAGATGTCATAAAAAAAACAAGGACAAAATGACATAGAAATGGATGAAATATTTTGTTCATGAGATTTTGGAAGGTAGAAGGTGGAAGGTGCATTTCAATGGCCAAAGGGAATCACCAAGAACTTATAATGGCCGGCATGAGTGTGAAAATTAGTTTTCATAATCTACCTTCTTTATGGAAATTTGGTGATAGCATGAGTGGAGATCAAGTTTTGTGAAGAATTGAGCACATTTGAGCTTATCCAAAAGGTCATCAATGACGGGAATGAAAACCTTATCCTTGAATGTTATTTTGTTGAGAGATAAAAAGTTAGGACACATGCACCAATTTCCTTCCTTCATTAGGACTATGATGACCAATGATGAATACGGGCTAGTACTAAGGCATATGATATTAGTGGCTAGAAATACCTGAACAATATTTTTGATTTAACTTTTTTGGGAAAACAAATGGCGATATGTGTGTATATTGGGTGGGAGGATAACTGGTATGAGAAGAATAGAATGCTCATTCTCACCTATATATGGTGGTAGGAATTGGGGAGTGTTAAAGATTGATTGGTGTTTGACTAAGAATATCTACATGTCAGGTTGGATGGTTTGACAAGTTATCTCAAAGGATTGAATGGCATGGAATTGAGCCACAATTCTTGAATTCCCCTTTTTAAGAAGCTTTTCCATATGGTCGGAGGTGATGCTTTTTTATAAATGGATTTGATTACTTTGAATGTGTAGTGATGCCCCTCCTACTATAAACTCATGTATAACTCACAAAAATTCATGGTGACGGGCCCTAATTTCCTTAACTAGTCAACACCCAAGATAATGTAAAAACCACCCATTTCATTACAAAAAATGTGGGTTTTCAAGGAACAATCACCCATTTGAAGCCGCATATTTTACAATGATCATAGCATTTCATGGAACCTCCAATAAAAATCATAATATGGAAGTTTCTCACATCATGAATGTAGTAGTTTGTTTTTAGGATACACATCAATGAATGAAGTTGTGGGTGCTAATGATTTCAATTAAGATAATGACTTTGTGATGTTTAATGTAGCCAATTCTAATTGAGGGTTTGGGGAGCATAAATACTAGTCAAGGAATGCATGGAAATATATGGTTCCATATCCCATATAATAGATGGGGGAATGTCATCAATGGGCGGAGGAAGAGTCTCATGAGGTATAAATCCATCTTCATAATTTGAAATGGACTTAAAGATTTTTTTTTGCTTACATTTATGCCTAGTAAAATATTTCTCATCGTAGTTGTATCATAGACCTTTAAGTTGGCACCCCACAATTTCAGCATGGGTTAACTTGTGGATTTTGAGGGGTGGATGGAGAGGGATTGGTAAGGGGGGAGATAGTGGGATGGGGACGTGGAATAGAGGGTGTATTTTTAATTTGAAAACTTACCACTTTTTGGGATTCTTGGGCTCTTTAAGAGGCTTCCAATCAAGAAGTAGGACGAGCCTTTAAGACTTGTGCACATATCTCTTCTTTCATATCATTGATAAATCATTATAGGAAAAAGGTATTAGAATTTCCTTTGGTGTGGATGTATAGTTTCTCAAAAGTGGAGATGAACTATTTGACTGTACCAGATTGGTTAAACTTGGTCATTCATCCCAAATAATGAGTGTTAGTTTCAAAGTAATCATAGAGGTCTGAGACAAATTATTTCGAAACAATATAGCCTCGGTGGGAGTTCTTATGCCAATGCCACCATTTCCAATGTTTAGGATATAAATATAAGACACCCACATGAGGTTTCTTTAAGTCATCTGTGATTCCATGTAGGGAAAAATAATGTTTCATTTGAGAGACCCAACTTGTGGGGTCGAATCCATCAAATTTATTGAGATCCACTTTAGGGAGTCAATGCCACATTTGAGTCATAGGGCCATGAACATGTGGGGTAGAGTGAGCCCCATTTGATTGGATGATTCATGTACTTCCTTTTTAGATGGTTGGTCCTACCACTAATAACTCACAGATTGAGTTTGAATTGCCATGAATTTGGATAGCTAGTCTATAAGTGACTCTAGTTTGACGAGCTTGTTATCGATGCCATCAAGATTTTACTAGGGGGAGGAGTGGCTGTGGTCTATTTTGTGTTTCAACTTATCACACAAAGTTTCCAAGGAGGATACTCTAGTGGTTGGCTGTGCACCTTGGGTACCCATATAGATGTGGGTCCACAAAAAAAAAAGTTAGTTGAGAGAGGTACCAAGATGATCAACACTGCGTTCTAGGTCTATTGGGATAGGTGCTTGGTAGTGGGGCGAGTGGGTACACCAAAATTAATTACTGGAGATTAGTAATGTGATGATCAAATTGACACAAACTCTATCGATGTAGGTATCAAATAAGGATGTGGCTAGGTGTTGGATGTTAGGGCTGACCCGAGTTCTACTTTAGGTTTCCAACAAAACCCTACGCCAGACCATCAGTCCTTCTGGAGACCATAAAGAAAAACTGCACACATAGTGCACAATGAAGTCTCACCCGATATGGATTATGGGTGACTGTAGAACCCATATGTCTACAGTCTTGGAAGGGAGGCTATTGTGGGGATGCTAGACATTCTTTTTGACTCAACATTCATCAGATATATTATTCCAATACAACATTAAAACCATATCTACCATTCTGTAACTGTTTTCATTCATTAAAATTCATCTTGCAGTGAATATCCTAATTGTTCTAGTGCACGCTGCATTTTATTACTAACATTTTCATCCATTCAACATAACTAAACCAGAAGTAAAGAAAACATTCCACACAAAGACACAAGGTTTTATCGTGGATCACCCCCCTTGGGCTACATCCACAAAGATATGGTGTTCATCGCTCTTTTATTATTCTACATCAAATTCATTGTGCTGCACACATTGCATCAAAATACAAGTGAATATAGTGAGGCTAACAAGACCACACCAAGATCCACATCTTGCGACCTTACCCTCTATTCCAATGCATATCTTTCTCTAAAAAATAGACTCATCTCCAAAACTAGTTCCACAACTAGATAGATCAAGAAATAATTCTTCCTAGCATGACTCAAAAAATTGATCTCCTCAGATCTCACAATACATATTTATACTACAAAAAGGGTAAAATACCCATTACAAAAATGACCAAAACCCTAACTCACTAACCCCATGTGGATTAGGTTTGTCCACTTTGTAACTTCCTGTGCGCGGTTGATCCACATCCTTCTTCCTTTGACTTTCCTTCTTCCTCGGCGCTGCTTTTCCTTGTATTCCGAAACATGCTCCTTTTATGGTCCATTTCCTAACTACTTCGTTAATTGCTGCGCTGTTCCCTAAAATGGCCTGCACCAACAGTGCCCCAACACTCACCTGTGGATTGTCCCGAGACACTTAGGTAGTCTGTGCCTCATGCACCGACTTCTCTAACTCCTGGAACCCTCTTGAAATTTCTTCAAATCTTGATTTTCATTATGCACTCTTATCTATTACAATCTCCACAGTTTGCACAATAATATGATCCTTCAACACTTCTCCACTCCCCAATCCAACCTCTTCAATCTGACCCTTAGCTGCATCAATATATGTAAGTGTTCATTCTGTGCCTTCTTGTAGTGGTTCCAACTGGGCCTTCCTTGACTGATTTTCTTCCTGTATACTCTTCAGCTCTGCTTGCAAGTTCTTCATTTTCTACATGCTCTTCAGTCTATCTGATATTGTCATCGTCTTTAAGTCTCGCAGCGCAATATTTACACCTTCTTCCTTTTGTTCTAACTCATGTAGTTTTCCATCCTCCTGGATATCTGTCCATAATTACGCGCTTCTATTATACAAATATGTGATTTCTTGGATGCTCTACACAATGGTCTCTATATTACCTGTATCCTCCTTCTCCCTTTGTGTTCTTACTTCTGGTGGCATGCTAGGTGCTAAGATTTCAATCAACTCCATAATGTGGCTCCTGTAAGCCTCCATACCCTGTTCTATCTTCTCAATCTTCTCCTCTATTGGTATGTTCCCTTCTTGCGCACTGTCAAGAATTGTTTTAAACACTTCTTCCACTTGCTCCTCCATTCTTCAAGTGTGTTTCTTTTCTTCATCTCTCTCGAATTGCACCTGGTTAAGTGTCAGCTGCAGTGTATTACTTACTTCATTAGCCAATTGTAAACTTGTCGCATCTGTGCGGGCCCTCGACTGAATCTCCTACACGACATTGATTTGAAGTTTATACAACACCGTCATTGGAACCTTGGGCAATGCCAAGTCCAAATGATCTATTTCATTTAATGGCTTCTGTGCTATCTCCTCATATACCTGCAACATCTCTTGAGTGATATTGAAATTGTCATTCCCCATAGCTATTATCTGTACCGTCTCCTATGATGGAACTATTCTTTCCTGAGGAGTTTGTTGTTGTTGCGCATGTTCTTTCTGCTGCACTGTAGTAATTTGCAATTTCTCCAGTACATTCTTAACCTCTATCAACTTCTTTCCTATCTCATCCATTTTCTTTTCAAGATCATACCATGCCTTTACTGTGCGGTCTTTCAATTTCTCCGCGACCAATTCTGCATCATCTTCTGTCAGTGTGAGCTCAGGAATTCCCTTATGCTCCTTCATTTTCTTGCGCTGTCCTCCTGTCTGCAAGAATTTCTTTTTCATTGGAAGAGTCTCTATGTATGCATTTTTAATTGGTATCTCCATATCTAGAAGATCTCCACCTCCTGTTTCCTCTGGCATAGGAGTATTTGTATCCTTTTGTGCTCCTCCATTTGGTTCTCTTGCGCTCTCCTTCTGTGCTGAAGGCTTTGGGATATTATTCTTCTTTCTTGGTTTTATAATAGTTGTACTACCCCCTGTTTCTTTGGTGCCCTCTGCTTCTTTCCTTGTATTGGTTGTTGGGATAGTTTATTGTCTTGAAGGGCCAACCTTTGCTTGCTTCTTAGCTTTTGATACCTTCTTTGGAATCACTTGCACCTTCTATTCCTTAGGCCAATCTTTCATGGCCTATTGCACTTCCTCTCCTGTAACACAATACTCTAACTATAGCCACTCTTTCTTAGGATCTCTTTTGTCCTAGATCCACATGTTATGTCTGAAAGACTTAAAATTTTCTATCCCTTGGTTATCCCTCACCACTTCTGGTGGTATTCTCCATGTACTATCTAAATTTTCCTACAACCCCTAAAACAACATGGAGAAAATGCTGGAATTTTCCTTTTCTTCGGATCTGAAGTGTGCCATAGTGTTGTATACTTTGTTGCGCGACACTTTCCTAGCCTCTGGTAAAATATACTGTATTTCAGTTCTCTGAACCCGACCAAGGCTATCAATACAATCAACCAGGAGTAGTGAAACTATGTACCTAAATCTTGTGCATCCTTCTAGTCCTCCAAGAATAATTTTAATAGGTAAGGGGCCCAACTAAGTAGAATCCCCTTTGTGCCCCATGCAACTACTACTATAACTCTTGTAGGGGATTCTTCCTTACGACACTTCCTTAAAAGTTTACATTCCATCAATTTCGTCACTAATCTCATTGTTGGTTCACTGATTAAGTTAATGATTATTCCTTAGGATCCTCTCTTAGTGCCATATTTCTTCTTCATCTCCTCTGCTAAATATTTTTCCTTTGTCTTTTCATCCAACTAGTGCTCTTATTTTTCTCCATCCGTCAGTAAACCTATGATCTATGCAATTAAGTCTACATCTACTGATACATGCCTTTAATCTCCATCCATAAGATACCTCCATGTACTAGTGTCAATAGCTGTTTAACACATGCATTTACATCCTTTCATCTCCCAGAATGAGGAATATCTAGAAGGTTCATGATCCATGTGTTATAAAGTCCTGCAATCCACTATTTCAGCTCCAAAATGAGATCCCCTGATGGATCCTACCCTTTTCTACCCATGTACACTTGCTACAAAAACTTAGGGAACTTGTCTTTGTCTGTCACATCATGATCAACATACCTTAGTTTGTTCACAGACCCTAATAGGTCACCAACTACTTTGACTCCATCATGTATTTGTGGTAATAATTGCGTTAACTCCTTCTATTAGCTTGGTGTTCTTGGCATGGCATATTTTTCCCTAGTTTTCCTCTTTCCTGTTAATGGCCCCGCTTCTTGGTTTTCTTCCTCATCTTCTTCTATGTATGAGTTCTTCTTTCCTGTAATATCCTCCACCTATACTTGTTCTTCTGATTGTTGCGTTGGATCTACTATAGGGTGTTGCGTTGCTTCAGGCTATTCTTTAGGCTCATTCGACTCTGTTCGTTCATCATATTTCTCATCTAACTACTGTGACATTCCTAATACAAGTTGTTGTGCAAGGTTTTGCTCTATACTAGGGTTTTGTGTTTCGTCCCACATATCGACATCCATTTCCTCTATCGCTGGAACCTACTCCTCTACCATCTAGGGACTAACCATATCGATAACTGGTGAAGGAATAGAATCCACTTCCACCACTCCCTCTGGATGATTCAAGTTTACTCCCTTGGCTGATGTATCTAGTGGCGATATCGCGACATTGTGCGTCTTTCTTGCAACTCGACTGGGAGCTTTGACCTTTGGTGGCGCCATTTCACTAAATCTAGAAAAAGTTGCTTTGAATATTCACTGAACACCTCGAAATCACCCACTCACACTGATTTCTCTTCCTTAGCTCTCATTTTCACAAAGTCACAATGAGTCTTCTTGTTCACATTTCCTGGTTTTATACGTCGTGCAATAAATGATCTGTCGCGCTGTATTTTTTCTATCACCACTTTTTCTTTTTCCGGCCCCTTTCTGTATCGGCGCGCTGCTTTTTCTTCCTGGTCACTTTTCTCTAGCATGCAGTGTATTCATGTTCTTTCATACCACTTAATTTCTTCTGTGCTCTATATTCTTCTAACTGCATGCTTACCACTTATCTATCTACTTCATCTTTTTGTATTTTTCTTATTTTTTCTTTCTTTTTCTTCTTTTAACTCCTACTATATACAATATGTATAATTCTGATTTGTTGCACTGCATCTATTAATGTTTATTGGGTCATTTGTCCCTATAAAGTTTCAATCAACTACCATTCACCAATCCTTGAATCTCTTTGCCTACTAGATCCTGCAACTGCACAACACCTCCATTTGTGATAAATTTTATCTCATATGGCTCTAGCCAATGCATCTTGAATTTTCTTGGGTGTTGTAAGTACTTACTGTCATAGAGGAGAACCATATATCCTTCCTTAATTTTTTTCTTCTTGATGTTTCTATCATGCCAAGCTTTGTCTTTAGCTTTCTGTACTTCTTGATGGAAACCAACCATATATTGTCCTCTTCTAACTCTATGAGTTGAGACAATATTTCTTGAGTTGCGCCTCTTTTTGTCATGTTTTTAATGGCTACAATGCGTAGAATAGATATCAAATATTCCAAAGGAACTATTATTTCCTGACCATACACCAATATGAAAGGTGTCTTCCCTATGCATTTCTTACATGTAGTTCTATAGGACCATAAGACTCCTAGTATCTTCAGATCCCAATCATCCCTGTTTACATTACAAATCTTAGTTAAGGAATTCTCCAATATCTTATTAAATTCTTCCACTGTTCCATTAGCTTGATGATGGTATGGAGTGATCTTATGATGGTGTATCTCAAATTATTTAGTCATTTTCTGAATGGTATTGTTGATAAAATGAGTTCCATGATCACTCATAAGAATTCTAGGGCATCCAAATCTTGTAATTACTTGTTCAAACAGGAAGTGCATTGCAGTTTCTGTGTTGCAATATTTTACTGCTACTACTTCATCCCATCTGGTTAAATGTTTTGTCACTTTAATGATATACCTTTCTCTTGATATTCTAGTTGGTGGATTAATTGGAACTGCAAATTCTACTGCCCATTTATCAAACACTTTAAGAGTTACCTGCGGTTTTAATGGAATCTCATCCCTCCTAGATGACTTTCCTACCCTATGACAGACATCACAAGTCTGGAAATACTCCTTTGCATCTTTAGAAACTATTGGTCAACAAAATATTGTGCACAATATCTTCTGCGCAATAGCCTTCCCTGCACAGTTTCCTCCAACTATTCCTTGATGTGCTTTTGCCAATATAATATGACGTTCATGCTCCATGACACATCTCCTTAGAATATTTTCTGCACCTAGTTTATACAAGTGTCTTGCAATAAGTTGGTAATATGCAACTCTAACCACCAAATTCTTATTCTGCGCAATGTTATATTCGTTTGGAGAAAATCCTGTACTAAAAATTTCAATGATATCAACAAAGTATTCATTTGCAATATGCACTGAAAAGAGTTGTGCATTAGGAAAATTGTCCTCCAAGCTGCTTGGTTCCTCTCCATTAGTTATCCTAGACAGATGATCTAGCCTTACATTCAATCTTCTAGGCTTCACAACTACTTCAAAATCAAATTCTTGAAATAAAAACAACCATATACATATTCTTCCCCCCAACACTGGCTTGTTGACCATGTATTTAAGAGAAGATTGATCTGTGAACATCTTAAAATGTTGGCCTAACAAATAATGTCTGAACTTTTGCAATGCATATACCATAGCCAACCCTTCTCTCTCTGTTTTATTATAATTCTGTTCTGACTCTGACAATTTCCTCTTTGCAAATACTATTGGGTGATCTATTTTAGCTTCTCATGGCTGTGTTAGTACTGATCCAAGTGTTATTTGTTAGATTTTAACCTATTATTAGTTTCTTTTCAATTCACTAGATAACCATAACATATATAGGATCACTGAGAAAAACAAAATCACAAGAGACACATCATTTATCCCGGGAAACCCTCATGAGGGAGAAAACCCAACAAAAACTTCCTTAATATAGATAGCCAATACAATGTCAAGAGAATAAACCAAAAACTTGCACTTTGGATGATCGAGTGAGTGAGTGAACAAATGAGGCGCTAGCCTCCTTTATTTATACAATCTGGCAGGTGCTGTAAGGAAGTGCCTTTTCACTAGCAGGGCCGACTTCTCATTCTAGGTGGTTAGAACCACCTTAATTTACTCTGGGGACCAACTTTTCATTTTGCATATTACAATTAGGGTTTGACCAACCGCAAAAGGGGATTTGGTCATTCACAATGTCTGACATGATCAATCCACAAAAAGGGATTCATCTAATGAATAATACATCAATAATAAATAGAATACTCTTTGTAGTTACAGTATTTCAACACTATTAAAGAGGAATCCACATGAACATGAAACTCTTTTGACCAATCTGGAAACACCAGAATTGGTGTTGTCACCATTTTCTCTTTTAATATGTCCAAACTCTGTTAGCACTCATCATTCCATTGAAAATTAATATCCTTCTTTAACAGTTTCTCCATGGGTGCAGTAATCTGTGCATAACTCCTTATGAAATTTATATAGTAACCTGTATGACCAAGTGTAGCTTTTAATTGACACACTGACTTAGGTGGAGGTAAATTAACAATGACAACAATGTTTGCAGGATCAACCAATAGACCCTATTTACACACCACATGCGCTAGAAAAATTCCAAACAATGCACTGAATATGAATTTCTTAATGTTCAAGGAAATTTGACACTATCTACACCTGTCTAGCATCAATATTAAAATTTCAACATGATCCTTTAATAATCTAAATATTGTTCAATCACCAAAATAAACCTCCAAAAACTTATGTATAAAATATTTAAATGCAACTACCACTACCCTTGAAAAAATAGCAGGGACATTATTCAATCCAAAAGGCATCACTATATACTAATATGACCCCCATTGTTTTGCAAATGTATTGTTATGACAATCCTCTGGTGCTATTATGATCTGGTGATACCCTGAAAATCCATCAGTAAATGAGTATGCTTCTTGTCCTCCTACATTTTCTAATACTTCATCTATAAATGGAGTAGGAAAGGGATCATGCATACATGCATAATTCAACTTCCTCAATTCTACACATATATTTATTGCCCCTTGCTTCTTCTCCTGAAATACGATAGGGGTAATCCACTCAGATTCCTCAACAGGTTCTATTATACCAGCCTCTAATATTTGATCAATCTCTTCCTTCACTTTCTGTTTATATACTGGATTTATCTTGTATGGTCTTTGTCTTATTGGTCTGACATATGGTCTCAAATGGATCTTCATTTCTCCAAGTTCTCCTGCTACCCCTTTCATTTCTAAAAAAGTCGTTGGAAATAGGTCACTATACTCACACAGTAGTTATGTTATTCTTTCCACTATTCAGTTATCCCAATAGTTACCAAGACTTGCAATCTTTGGATTATCTTCTATTCCAATACTAAACTTCTTTATCTCCAATGGTGCAACAAATTCTTTTGACTCTAACTGTGGACCTTCTACTTCTCTTTCCCCTTCAACTTTTGTTATCTGAATATCTCACGAGTTTTCTTCTGCTGGGTCATCTTCTGCGACGTGGTAATAATGTAACAACTATCCGACTATTTTCCTATTCTTATTCTGATAACATGTGACAATTTCAACTTCATGTTCTTCAAATATCTTCTCTTTTATCAATTTTGGTGCTGCATCCATCACGGAATTCTCATGTTCAAATGAAAATGTAATGACAAAGTTCTGCTGCAAATCTTCCCAATTTATAGTTCCTCTACGCAGTTCCAATTCTGTATACCAATTCCTTGGGATTCCTTCTAATGTATGAATGAAGTGATGTGGCCATTCCTATGGTGGTACGAATCTCCATTGGGTTATACATGTGTCTATATTTTCTTTGGGTTGTCCTATTCCATCACACTTCTCCATATATTTATTCTCCCGTTCTGTGGAAAATCTAATGCACAATAATATTTTGCATTGATACCAATCATCGATCTTCTCTTTATGAGTATCCCACCAATGTGTAGGTGTTTCTTTCAAGGAAATGTATAAAACTGGTAACCTATGACTTCTAAAACTTTTGTCTCAAAATTTGTTAAAAATTATTCTGAATAATTTAAACCATGAAAACTTGGAGGTTCTCTTACCTCTTTGCCAACCCATGTTAGTGCACACATCATTCTTGCACATCTGCTGGTAGATATCTCATGTAAGCACTGCTTCTAATTATCCAATCTTGTGTCAGAATATGAAGCACAAGAACTAATGCTTCTCCAACTAAGCATTCCATCTGCTATTGGGTTAATGTAATCTTCCTCGTGCACAGTATTTCTATAAAACTGATTTATCTCTTTTGTGAAAAAGTTTTCTATCACTGGTTCAACATATCTTCCACCTTCTGAAGGATCTAATGGTGCTATGAATCTATATTCTCTTGATTCAAAAATCATTTTCCTGGTTTTCAAGTTGATGATAGCTTGGTTGTCAAATTCCCGATCCAGTCCCAACAATGTTGGATAAGGTGTAGTATTATCCACTATTTCAATTACCTCAAAGTCCGCCATAGTGAACACACCATCTAAATCCATTGGTATGCCTTTCAATATACAAATTGGTATCACTCTATGTTGATTTTCCAATTTTAGTTGAATAGGTGAATATCCTAGTGTAGGTTCCCCCATGGTTTCCCATGTTTTCTTAGGAAAAACATTTACCTCAGATCCCAAATCTAGTATGATTTCACCCAATTAAAGTCTCCAATATTTGCATTCAGTCTAAACTCCCTATTTTTTCTTGTCTTCTTACGTACATGATTTACTTTCTACCGTTCTAGTTGTATCTCTTCTCCATAATTTCACTTTTCTAACAAACTTTGTAATACTTGTAGATATGTTTTATCATTCAATAACTTCAAGAAATACACTAGAAAGTTTCTTAGATTACTTACTTTTTTTGAAGACTGATCTCTTTTGGTATCATTAAATAGATGAGGAATATCATATACTGGTCCATCATATCCTGGAAGGGCATTTGAAGTAGAAGCAATATTGATTTGAAAACTTGGTGAGCAATTTTCTTGCATCCAAATCTTCAAAATAATATCTTTTATTGACAAAATTGCACATGAATAAGGGAAATTTGATTAATTAACCATGCTTCATTAAGGAAATAATCACATAAAATTGTTAAACTATTGTGTATGTTTATAAATAAAAAACTCTACTTAACCAAGTGAGAATGCATCAAAATCATACATACAACATTGACAACAATATGATAACAAAGTTCACTTGACCCCCTAGCTACGTCTCCGGATTCATGAATCCCATGCATCTTCTTTATTGATTCTGCTTCAAAATGGTTACATAAACAAGGCTACAACCTATTTCTCCTTTACAAAGACATCCTCTAAATCAATAAGCTCTCAATAAGCTTTCCACAAGCTTTTTCCTTTCTCCTCCCCTTCTTGACCGCCAAGAAGGGTTTATATAACATCTCCATCTCAACCACATCAAGATTTTTATGGAGATAATATTTCTCAAGATCCCCTAAATTAGGATCTTGGCATATCTCAAGGGATCGGTTTGAGAATATCTCTCAACCATCCATGAATATCTCAACTCTCTTTAGGACTCTCCTTGAGACTAGGGATTGAAAGCCAACATGGCTTTGCACCAAATAATCCCTTTTAAAATAATGAAAAATACATAATTATGAGAACCCTATCTCATGTATTAAACATTTTACAAATGCCATTTTTCCCCTAAATATCAACAAGACATATCTCTAGCATGTGAAGTCCAATTGAATTCATTTGAAATGCATCAAAAAGATCAAAGTGAGCTCTTTGTTGATTGGAAAATGTTTGGAAGTATTTGAATCCGACTGAAAATGTGTCGACTGTGAAGATCCTCCTGGATCACACCTCGCCACGAATAAAAACTTTTGGACTTCCAAAAGTATCAACTTTGACCTACAATCCATCATCAACTGCATGCAAATGTCTTCATTCCCTGTACTTCAAAATCAGAATGTAACTCAAACACTTGCAACTGCTGCCAAGCAAATGTTCTGAAAGGCACATTACCTATCTCCTTCACCTCTTGTTCTTCGGAGATGAAATGTCGAAGCCCGCATCTGCATAAATTTACAACCTATAACTGATGATACTTGCATAAGTTTCTTACTTTCCAAGAGTTTATAACTACACTCTTGGTCAAGTTTACAATGAATCGCCAAATGGCGTAGGCAAAACGCCTCAATCAATTGTTTACAATGATGATTACAAAATGAAACCACTTAAGGCTTAAGGTGCAATAATAATGCCTCTCACTCTCCTCACTCAAGAGTGGATAAAAATCCATTACAATGCTTCATAACGATTTTACATCAAGAACATTCTTGCCATGAGTTGATAAAACACTCATAAACAAGTTTTACAGAGATTTCCAAAATGGCTTAGGATAAACGCCTTAATCAACTGAGAATACAAAGCTTCAGGCATAATCAAAATGCCTCTCACTCTTCTGAACTCAAGAGTGACTACCTAAACCTTTAGAAAGTCTTAGATACCCCATCTAGCCTTATTACAAATCATGCCAAAATGTGACTTATACTCACTTTGCATGTGTGAGTGTCAAAAAAGATGAAGATAGTGATCTTCCAATAAAGGATTAGTGCACTTGTATATTTATTTCAAATATGGCTGAACTAAATAACACTATCAATAACACTCCCATGAATAGAACTCTCACTGTTTCACTGTCACTGACTTCATCTTCATCTGATGATGAGATGTCTTCTTTGGTGCAAATTTTTTTCTTGAAATCTTTCTTTGTAGTTCTTTTACCTTTATATGTTTGTTTGCCTTTTGAGTAACATTTATCATTTTTCTTTTTCTTATGAAGACATTTGTTAGCAAAATGACCAATACCATCACAATTAAAACAAATTAAATGAAGCTTACCTCTGTACCTACTAGTGGTTCCCTTGTTCAGTTTTTTGACGAAGTTGACCACTTCTTCCTCATCTTCCGAGATGTCGCTGCTACTGCTATATTCTTCTTGTTCCTTTTTCTTTTGCTTTGATCTTTTGGATGCTTTGAAGGCTGCTTCTTTTACATATGGATTTTCCTGTTCAGTTCTCATCTCATATGCTGTAAAGATTCCATGCAGTTCGTCCATGCTTATTGAGTTTAGATCCAATCTTTCTTCTAGTGCTGATATCTTAGGGTTGAATCTCATAGGAAGAGATCTTAGTACCTTTTGAACAATTATAGATTCTTCGATTTCTTCTCTCAATCCTACGATTGCATTCACTGTTTCATCGACTCGTAAGAAGTAGGCTGCAATATCTTCATCTTCCTTCATTTTTAGTTGTTCGAACTGACTTCTGTAAGTTTGAAGCTTTGCTGCTTTGACTTTTGAATCTCCTTCATAAATATTTTGAAGCTTGTCACAAATCTCTTTAGCAGATTTACAATGTGCAACTTTGGTGAATACCGTGTCACCAAGACCATTCAAAAGTGCATTTATGGCATTGGAATTATTCTCACTGAGTTTCACTACTTTGTCATTTGTTGGTGGAACTGTCAGTGCTGTGTATCCATCTACAATTGATTTCCAAACTTAAAATCCCTGTTCCTGTATATATACCTTCATCCTTATGCTCCAAAAAACATACTCTTGTCCATCAAATTGTGGTATTTCATTTTTATACGAGTTGGTATTCTCCGTGATCTACCTTTCAGTGGCTAAACTGATTTCTGAAGGAACCTGCTCTGATACCAATTGTTGGATTACTGAGAGGGGGAGTGAATCAGTAATAGCGTAATTATAATAATTTTTCTTCAAATGTTATATCAATGTAGAGTTATTATTCAATAATGAGCAGTAATAAATAAACAATCACACACATACACAGTACACCAATGTTTTATGTGGAAACCCAAATTGGGAGAAAATCATAGAATGTTTTTTCTTATATGTCTTGAATAATCACTTCATTGGAATCACCAACTTCCTTTATTTTCCAGCTGTAATTGGAAGGAGGCTCCAACCCCCTAGTTTCTCAGGCTACAACCTGAGGGAAGCTCCAACTCCCCAAATCTCTGGTTATAACTAGAAGGAGGCTACAACCTCCAATGTTCTCCGACTATAACCAGAAGGTGGCTACAATCACCTGTCCTTGCTTCGTCCTGC